>JAEQBH010008055.1:0-132872 GCA_016808115.1 Tetrastigma voinierianum
TTAGGATTAGTTGATGGAGATACGAGTGTGGAGGAGGATCCAAGAAAGAAGACCTTGAAATGTAAACGTGATTTAATTTCATGGGTTGTGATAATCATGCATGTCCCTAAGTTTGACCTAGTCAATTCCATTTTGGCTCATGGATTGATTTTAGAGTCATTCATAATCATGACCTTATAGTTAGAGTAACTATCATATAATTTCATGAGATGAATGGATAAAGCATGCTAATGAAATGATAGGACTTACTCCCCAAAGAAACCATAAATTATTAACATATTAAGCCTAACGTCTTCCATTAATATGTGTGAACCATAATTCTTCTAGAATCGAGGTTGTTGGGTGACTGACCTTCTCCATCTGGATATGTTCTATCCATGGAAATAGGTTTTCACGAGTAGTGGGCTAGCCTTAGCTAGACTCATTAGCTTGATAAGTGAAGCCAAGGTTAATCTTTGGATAGAGAAGAATTTGTTGGGTCGGTGTACATAAGATGTACACATTATCGTACTAATAGCTCAATGATAGTGCACAAATAACAAGTAGATAGCCTTTGGATTCGATGGATTGCATTGGGTTTCAGATGGTATAAGATACTACCTATTGATCCAAGAAGATGGCTTGTTAGGTAAAGCCTAAGGTCACTCACGGTGATATTGGATTCATTAATTGCATGCGATCGCGATTGGCATGAGACCAGATACCTACCCAGCACAGCCCGAGATGGCTTGTTGGGCAAACCCAGGTCATTCTTGGTGATGTGGATATCGACTCATGGAGAACCTCCATATAGGTTATCTCTGGGATTAATAGTGAGACGATGGATTTGTAATAAAAATGCGAGCCGTAATGTGTAATTATCAATAACCATAACAATTATGGATTCTTAAATGTCCCAACATGATCTCTTTTACATCTAGGTTGATAGAATCAAACCATGTTATCAATAGTGAACTTGCGATCAATATTGGAAGTTGATCGGTGCCAACTTCATGGACTGGCTTAGGAACTTGAGAATTGTTCTCAAGCTAAAAAGAATAGCCTATGTCCTTGATGGCCCACTCCCTGAATCCTCTATTTTTGATACATTTGATGAAGATCAGAACGCATATCATAAGCACTTGGATGACAATGTGATTGCCACATGTATCATGTTAGCATCTATGTCACCAGAGCTTTACAGGAAACATAGGAAACTATGATAGCTCAATACCATTGTAATTACTATCCCGGAAGGGAGTTTGTTTCATGAGCGGGCGAGATCACGGAGGTTCGAGTCTCTGGAAATGCTCTTTTCATCAAGGATGTAGAGGGACATCTCGATCACAGTATGCGCTGAAGATGAATGGATGTGATGTAAGGTTGGATTAAGCTAGAGTTTTGCTGGACAATGAATTAAGTATGAGCATTCTGAGTTGCGGTTTACTTGATAATTTTGCAAGTTTGTGCTCAACTACAGGATGACAATAAAGAGACCTCCGTACACAGGCTAATCAACTTGCTTAAAATAGTTGAATCCACCTTGAAGGAAGGTAAAGCGTGATGCTTATGGATTCTTCTGGTTTTAAGAAGGAGTTCGAAGCAGAAAGAAGGAAAATCTCACGAGAAAAAGGGAGGCGAGCGAGAAGAAGGCTAAGGAGACTTCCTCGAGGAGTAATTGCTTCCATTGTGGCAAGATGGCAATTAGGAGAAATTACAAGGCTACGTAGGCGAAGAATAAGGTGGCATGTGATGCCAACATCTTCAAATATTTATGTCATTGAATTTAATACTCTTTCTCATGGAAACCTTCGGGTATTGGATACTAGTTGTGGCTCATACATATACAATAATATGCAGGGCATTAGGAACAGTAGGAAGCTCGCAAGGAGAGTCCCAACCTTCGAGTCAGCAATGGTGCAAGAGTTGCAGTTGTTGCTGTGGGACTTATATTTTGAACCTCCATAGTGGACTTTGTTTGAATTTGGCTAATTGCTTTACGTGTACCTTTAATAAAAGAATATTATCTCTATTTCCTGTTTGAACAAGAAAGGGTATCATTTAAAATTTTGTGACAATGGTTGTTACATTATGTTAAATAATGTCTTTTATGCTGGTAGTACTTTAAGCAATGGGATTTACATATTGGATATGTCAAATCCAATTCTAAATGTTAATGACAATAAAAGACAAAAAGGAGTTGAAATCATCGATTTTATGGCATTGTCGTCTTGGCCATATAAGTGAGAAGCGCATGACTAAGTTAAACAAGAGTAGTAGCTTGGGGTCATTTGATTGTGAATCATTGGACACATGGTGTGCATGTTAAGTAGAGATGGCCAAGTTACCCTTTAAAGGAAAGGGTGAGCGAGCGGAATTGGACCATTAGACCTAATAAATCTTGATGTATGTGGTCTATGTTCGTGCATGTTAAGTGGTTTCATTTACTTCATAGCAACTATCGATGACCTTCATTATGCTTACTTGTATATGAGGTATAAGTTTGAGGCCTTTGAAAAGTTCAAAGAACGATAGGGTAGAGAAATAACTTGGGAGAAGTATTAAATCACTTAAATCGGATCGAGGTGGTGAATACTTAAGCCAATTCTGGATTATCTCAGGGACAATGGGATTATGTCCTAATGGACTCCACCTTACATGCCATAACACAATGGTGTGGCTAAGAGGAGAAACCAAACCTTGTTAGACATGGTGAGGTCTATGACGGGCAAGGCAGATCTACCTAAATCATTTTGGGGTTATGCACTTGAGACTGTTGTTTATATCTTAAATAAAGTCTCATCCAAGTCAGTTGAGGTTACTCCATATGAGATATGGACTAACGAGAAGCCTTTATCTTTCTCACGTGAAGTATGGGTTGTCCTGCTTGTGTAGTATATGAGTGTTAGATAAGCTTGAAGCTAAGTCTAGAGTGTGCGTTAGGTAGGATATCTACGAAGAAACAATTGGGATATCGATTCTACAACACTTTGGAGCAAGAGTTTTTGTTTAAGATGCTCACAACAGGCCTTGTCTCATCTGACTGAACCTAAAGTTGTAATTCATGGTGATGAATTAACAATTGACTCTTAAAACACAAATGCAACGTTAGATAGTAGGATACTTATTGTTCCAAAGAGATGGATTTTTCATTAGCAAAAAAAAAAGACTGTGCTCATGAAAATGATAGGCCCAGGCTACCTATATGAAGAATCTCTTAATAGTTTAGAGTTTGATAAATGGCACACAACCATGAAGTCAGGGATTGGATTCCATGTATACAAACCGAAGTATGGACTTTGGTTGATCGGTAGAAGGGATAAAACATTAGGTGCAAGTGGATCTTCAAAATGAAAGGCAGGACATGGAAGGTAATGCAATTACCTATAGAAAGTAGGTTTTGGATAAGGGTTATCGTCGAATGAGGAATTGACTATGTGAGACTTTTAGTCTAGTGGCCATGCTTAAATCCCTTAAGGATGCTCTAGTCATTCTTAGCTCATCACTTGATTGAATATGACAAATGGATGTAGAAGACAATTTTCCTAAATGGAAACCTTTTTGAGGAAGTGTATATGACACAGCCTGAAGGCTTCATATCGTAGCGGTAAAGTATGCAACACAGGGATCATTTATGGATTGAGCGCAAGCATCTAGGAGTTGAACCATATGATTTGATGAGACAATTAAAGAGTTTGGTTTCTCATAAAATACGGATGAGCCTTGTGTGTATAAGAAGACAGGTGGGAGTGCAGTCGTTTTTTTAGTGTTGTATGTGGATGACATAATCCTGATAGGAAACAAGGTCTCAGTATTATAATCTGTCAAAATTTGGCTATCCAAGAATTTCTCCATGAAAGACCTTGGAGAGGAGACCTACATATTAGGGATTAAGATCTATAGAGATAGGTTTAAAAGGTTGTTTGGTCTTTCATAGTCTACATATATAGACAAGATGATAAAGATGTTTAGCATGGAGCAGTCCAAGATAGGATACATTCCCAACACACATGGAGTAACCCTCTCGAAATCAATGTGTCCAAAGACATAAGATGGAGGCCACATAGGTATGAGTCCATAATAGCCCGGCTATGAGATCCGATCATATCACGTTATGTTATGTCTTCAGACCGATGTATCATAATAACAAAGTGTCATGGCGGATGCAATCGCGTTGGTGAGGGCCATTGGGTGGCTATTAAGAAATATCCTGAAATATAGAGGATAAAATTTGGGATTTGTTCTTGATTTATGGAAATAGTGATCTTATTGTAAGTGGGTATATGGATGTTAGCTTCCAAATTGATAGAGATAATTTTAAATCTCAATCAGGCTATGTGTTCACATTGAATGGTGGCGAAGTCATTGGAAGAGTTCCAAACAGGATCATTTGTGGATTCCACTGACTAAATCGAGTACATTGCGACTTAAAGCACCTAAGGGAAGCGGTTTGGATATTGAAGTTCATTGTTGAACTAAAGAGTGAGTGTCTAGCATTGTGAATCAGATACCTTTATATTGTGACAATACAGGCCCATTATTAATAAGCAAAGGAACCATGATCTCATCGAATCCAAACACGTGCTCGAGGAAGATACCATTTGATTAGTGAAATCATTGGTGGACATGATGTAATCATAGAGGTGACTAATCGGAATGGCCATTGATTCTCTAACTAGCACTTCCCCTAGTGAGTTTTGACTCTCATGTGCTTGCCTATGGTATGAGATACAAAGGCGATTGGATCTAGTGCAAGTGGGTGTTTGTAAGAGAAGTGCTCTAAAGGAAATCGCCCTTAGCACTTATTATACTCACTACATATTGCTTAATATGAATTGATATAAATCTTTAATCGAATTAATGAAGTCCATGATACATAACATATGAAGGAAATCATAGTGAGATCATGATAATAAGATTCATATCATATGATATTATATTAGTATCTAAATTATCCTAGTCGCTAGGATTAATGAGTAAGGACATTGTGCTTGGATAGACTAGCACGTACCCATGATTGGATCAATAAGTGAATCTTATAAACTGTGATCATGAGATGATTAGAGTTGACATGTGGACTCTTACTAAAAAGTAGCTAAGTACATTGGAACTGCCATGAGACAATCCTTATAGATTATCTATTTAAATGTAGATAGTTTCATCATAGCAATGGTGCGAAAGTAATACTAGACATGAGAGTGCTGGTAATATCTATGAATGTTTATTACATGCTTTGACTTCCATTCCTTGTTACCTCACAGAATTAGTCATAAGGTGATGATTGGATTCCTGACTTGGGGTATTCAAAGGTAATTGAGTAGCCTACAATGGTCGCCCTCTAATAGAGGAAAGTATACACTATGGCCTCTTGTCGGGATCATTACTTAAGTAAATCTCAGCGAAGTGGTAATGCCATGAAGAGTGTCTTCAGGTGCATAACTGATGAGTAATGAGTCAAAGGACAAGATTTGATATCACTTGAGCTAGATGTGGCGTAGCCAGTCTAGTGGGAACTACACATTGTCCATGCTCTGAACTTAGTGGGGTATAGAATGGTGAAAGGACGAATTGGTATTTGTCTATGGAAGGGTTTGCAGTTAGACTACTGACTCTCTGGTCAATTAGGGGCCATGATGTGTTGCTTCATCTTAGCTCATGACTTGCTTGATTCAATGGTTTAATCAAGTGGCCAATATGTCGGGAACCTAATAGATTACTTTTACTTAGAAAGATGGAGAGCATTATAAGAGCTTGGATGTGATCCAATTATGTGGGACTTCACATTGGGGTTATCTGCGGCAGGGATTAGAAGAATCCAGGGGATTGGAAAGGGACTCATTTAGAGTGTGATAGGAAGGCATGTGAGCATTCTATGAGAGGCACTCTCACCATGCATGGAGATGCATGCTGTTCATCTTTGAGTGAGGCTTTTGAGTTCCTTTCACGGGGGTGGAGTTTCTCTATAAATATAGTTATGGGAGAAACCATAATAATGGTTGATGAATCAAGCCCGATCTCCTTTGTTTGAGAAAGTAGTGAGGTTTTTCTCTCTTGTTCTTGAGAAGAACCAAGAAGAAGAAGAAGGTTGAGAGCATCTTCTTCATCCCTCGATGAGACAAGCAGCTGTAGGAGCTTGACTCAGCTCTATCTCCTTGGAGGTTCTGGTCTGATCTTCGTGATACCATTAGAGACGAGCGAAGGGCGTGGTTAGTCAAGGCTGCAAACACCCTCCAGAGTAGATCTGAAGGTATATCATTTTTGAACTCTTGGTTTCGTTTTGATGGTATGATGGTCGATGGGTGGGATTCGATTTTTTTTTTTTTTTTTGTTATTTCCTTTGTACAGCAGTGCCCATGTACCAGGAATCCACTACAATATCTTGGGAGGTTTGGGCCTTGAGTACGAATGTAGTTAGTAATCTCACAGAAGGACTCTGATCACTCTCTGCAGGCCTTGGTACATGCTTTAAGCACATGAACTCTAAATGGAAAATTTCTTACATCCATAGTGTGGGGCATCACGGGCAGCATCAGAGCCTTTCTCTAAAGCGTGCTATTAGTGCAGTATAATACAACCTTACGTTTCTCATAATAGGAAATTTTTCGTTTGGGTTTCGTGGTTATGGTACTCGTGGTCGCTCAGGCTATGAAGGCCGAGGCTCATAAGGCTCGACACTCAGACTTTATGCAAAATTTGTGGAAGAACTGGTCATTCAGCAATTAAGTGTTACCATTGCTTTGATCTTGGCTTCACGGGCACCTAACTTGTACCACCTCCGCTGCTTCATTTGGGTTCATGGGAAGCAGCTCACAGCTCTCAAGCTCATATCGCACCCTAGTTCCCTTCAGATGCCTTCTGGCATCTCTTGCTTGGTAGTTCTCCAGCGCATATCACTACCACAAGCTCTTTTCAAGACAGTAGCGGTATCTTGACAGTGGGGCAACAAATTATACCACTCCAAACTAAGATCTAGTTGAGTCTAAATCAGAATATCACGGCTCCAGCAAACTTATCGTTGGTGATGGCTCTGCCCTTCTTATCACACATGTTAGCCATTTGAACATATCAACATTTAAACTCTTGTCTCTTCGTAATATCCACCATATTATATCAATTAGAAGTAAAACCTCATTAGCATCTCACAATTTACTCTACACAACAATGTTATTGTGGAGTTTGATGCATCTTGTTGTTATGTCAAGGACAAACACACCAAGACAACTCTAGTTCAAGGCAAACTACATAACGGTGTGTATCAGTTGGACATCTTATCCGACTCCTAAATATTACCTCCAGTTAACGAGATTGCAAGTGTTCTTTATGTCTCCGCTGATTGCTATCCCTCATGTTTTTTAGTAACTCCATTTTCTACTACATCCTCCTAGTACAAGACTTCTATAGTGGACTAAAACACATCGGGACCTATTCCTCTACTACAAGAGGCTAGGTCATTCTATTCGATTATTACAAGGTGTTGCACCATGCATGTCCCGATTACATCACCTCTGACGTGATATGTTTGTAGACCTTGTCAACTTGGAAAGTTGCATCACATCACCTTTCCTTCTATTCCATTAAAGACTTCTAAACAAATACAACTTGTAAATGCAAATAAGTGGGGTCACACTCCTAATACCTCTCCAGAGAGTTATGTTACTATATTTGTTTTGTTGATGACTTTACAAGATTTACATTGCTTTATCCTTTAAGCCTTAAGTCTGATGCAACAACTACTGTTCTTACTTTCATTAAGATGGCCGAGCGACAATTGGACACTAAGTTACTATGCCTTCAAACTGATTTTGGCGGTGAATAACGGAAAATTGTCTTCCTTTCAATCTTCGTGGAATTAAGGTCCATCATCCATGTCCTTACACATCAACCGGCAAGGCGTATCAAGACACGCCATATAGTCGACTCTCGACTTACGCTTCTTGCCACGCTGCCTATGGAATCAAGCCGCTGGCATTCATTCGAGTCTCATGCATACTTGATAAATCGTCTTCCAACTTCTTTGGATTATCAATTTCTTAAAACTTTCCGATGTGCATGCTACCCTTACCTCAGTCCGTATAATAAGCATAAGCTGCACCATCCAACGTCTCTTTGCATATTTTTGGGAAATAATTCTGCACACAAAGGATACAAGGGCCTTCATTTTTCGCATTTATAAAGATAAGATGACGGCTCACTTCTGATGAATCCAGTTCCCTTAATTGTACTATTCCCTCTTCCAACTTTCTCCACATATTCAAGTTTGCATCCTTTTCAAAATGATGTCTTGCCACACTCCTCCTCCATACCAATCCTTTCCTCAACATTACTTCCTACTTCTCCACCTATTCTTTCTTCTACTCCTCACTCTCGCTCAATGCTTCTAACAATCTTTCATCTTCTTCTTTCACCTAATACTCTCCTTCTCCATTACCTATTACTAGAAAGGAATCACCACATCTGCCAGCCCCTGCCCCCTTGTGTTCGGTTCATCCTATGTGGACACAGGCTAAGTCTGGTATCTTCAAACCGAAAATATACTCATTAACTACATGTCCAGAACCAAACACCATCTCTGCTGCTCTCTTGGCTCCACAATGGAAAAAAGCTATAGAGCTGGAATATGCAGCCCCCCCAATCAACAACACTTGGGAATTAGTTCCCCTTCAACCTAATCAGCCTTAAGTCCAATGTAAATGGATATTTCGTACCAAGTATAATGTTGATGGTACTCTTGATCGGTACAAAGCACGCTTGGTGGCTAAGGGGTTTTAAAAAACCTCGGGTATTGATTTTTTTATACCTTTAGCCCAGTGATCAAACCATCCACCATTCATATCACATTCACTTTGGCCGTAACAAGGAATTGGGAAATTCAGCACATAGATGAAGAACACTTCTTCTACGGTGACTAACATGAAACAATTTACATGGCTCCAACCTAAAGGCTTATTGATTCTACTAAGCCTACTTATATATATGCAAATCTGCAAAAGGCATTGTAGATTGAACAGTTCTAGAGCCCGGTTTGATCGTTCTCAAACTTGCCTTATAAATTAAAGGTCTTCAAAATTCCTCGCTTCTCTGTGATTCATCACTTCACGTTGCATAGCTTGTTCCTTTCTGTTTCTCTTAGTATACGTAGATGACATACTGGTTACTAGTGATGATCCTACTGTCATCCAGCATCTTATTCATGATCTCAATACCTCTCATTTGCACTTAAAAACCTTGGCCAAGTCAGATACTTCTTTGGCTTTGAAGTTGAACGACTCCGCTCTACTCTGCGTACATCCTCAAGGCACTAAATATGCTACAGATCTATCTCTTAGCACGGGCTAACATGGCTGATTTCAAACCAAGACCCACTCCTATTTGTCTCAGTAGCAAGATGTCCTTAGGAGATAGCCAACCAATATCTCACTAACACGAGGCCTGATCTGTCTTTTGCTATTAGCAAGCTCAGTCAATACCTTCACGCCCCTACTATATATAGCTCATCGGCTTCTCGCCCCAAATGCACTCCAGTACTCCAAACCCCCGCATTTATCAACCTTTCGCCAGCCACACTCATCTCAATCTTCGTTAATGACGGGGCAGTTCGGGACACACTCGGAAGTCAATGAGCTGGTATGTGCATTCTTGCAGCAACTGGGTCAATTGGAGTTCGAAGAAGCAAAATATCGTGGCCCGCTCTAGCACTGAATTATAATATTAAGCTTGGGGTCTCACGCATCGGGGTTGTTCGATACAAAACCGGCTGTTGAACTTGAATTCTTTCATATGTCACCACCACTCCGTGATAATTCCTACAATGTGCCTGCCTCTAACCCTATTCACCACGCCTGAACTAAACATATGGAAATTGATATTCATTTCATTAGGGACTTAATTTCTTCCAATAAAATGGAAGTGCGCTACATCTCCACCCTCCATCACCCTACAGATCGTTTCACCAAGCCTCTTCCCGTTGATCATTTTTTTCTTTGTGCTCAAAGTCGACCTCAGCAATTTGCTCCCATTCACTAGCGGAAGGGCCTCACGAGAAGCTTCCAAACCTGAGTGTGATGGTGCTACACCTGCATCTCACGCTAGCCAACCCCACATAACAGACTCAGGATCAACTTCAACTAGATGCATCAAGTCACACTTATCGCATGACTCTAGTCTCTCGAGTAGTCTAGAATCTTCTTCCTCTGCTATAAATATGTAAATTCTCTCGCCATCTTCTTTAATAATATAATGAAAAATATATAAAGACCTTCATTTCTTTCAAACCTGCTCAAATTCCTTCAACCAGCGAGTCTAACACGTACTAATACCATGACGTCTTCATCTTCACCTTTATCTTCTTCATCATCATCACCAGAATTTCCACTACTATCCATTCCGGGTGACTATGGCTTACCTGTTTTCAGAGCCGTTAAGAATCGTTTTGACTGTTTCTACTATGAAGGCTGATGCACTTGACATACCCAAGCACAATGTGAATTTAGTCAATAAAAGCTCAATAGAGTCTAATTTTGGATTGATGGTCCATGAAGTAAATTTCGCGCAAACATAAGCCTTTACCAACCCACTATTTATTTTAATGTTTCTTCTAGCCATGTACTTAATTAGAGACATTGAAATCTAGTCATATCTTCATTTTTATTAGTCAAACTTGTTGAAATGCATTCATTATGGTTTGTTTTGGTGTATGTGCTTTCGAACTCTATTTCAGATTTTCCCCATTTCGAGTGGGATGTTCCAAGTATAAGACATGGGACAAAACAAATTTTGGAAAGCACTCAATCAAATTTCGCATTTCCAATATTTGTGGGCTGGCCCTCTTAGTTTCTTACCCTCCGTGGATGCCTTTTAGTGGTGAGCTAAAGCAAATTTTTATTTGAAGGTGCTTTTTCTTCAAAGTGGTGAATTTGCTCTATTCTATCGTATCAGTTTTCGGGTCCGTATCAGCGTCAAGACCACTTTTCAAGACTCATATGCGTAAATATCAATCCACGGCCCAGAGCTAACATGCCACTCCAGCCCTTCATGGCTTTCAACCAGAAATGAGATCGGCGCCGATCGTGACCCACAAGGCCTGGGATCGCCAAGGTAAAAATCTGCCACCGGATCGACTAATTTATACCAAGTCATTATTTGATGACCTAAATTCACTTATGTAAATTTTAAAACTTAAAAACAATGCCAAATTTGAACTTCAAATCGATAACCAAAATTATATTTTCCAAAGATAATTTCATTCCAATCTCAAAATTCCAACCAAAACAAATGGATTCACACCAATACAAATGGAGCCCAGCGAACTCTATCACTTCGGGTAAAGGTGCGTGTGGATTCACACCAAACAAATGGATTCACACTAAACCAAATGAATTCACACCAAAAACAATGTGTGCAGGAGTGAGCGGGCTTCGATCTTCAACTCTATCGACTGCCCCACGAGCAAGGCTCATCCTTCAAGGCGCTGAGCTTCCAATACCAAAGGCACGTGCATGGCTTTTCTTACCGGTCAGTTCTACGCATGATCCTTTCTTTCTTTCAACCACTCGGGCCTCCCCATGGCGTAGATGTCGGCCAAGAACACCCCATTTTTTTCCCATTTAAAAAATAAATAAATAAATAAATAAATAACTTAAAATTTCTTTTTCGTGTTTCTGATTTGAAGATATGGAAATGGGTGAGGCGGTGTAGGAGGTTTGGCAAGAATGAGTGTGACAGAGGAAAATCATGTGGTTTTGAAACGTGGTGTTATCTTATTCTAAGAATTATTGGGATTCTCAACAATGGGGAGAAAGAAACCCAGTAACCCAAACACCCCCGAAAAACCTTGAAACCCCAAATTCCCAAATCCCATCCCTGATGAATAGTTGAAGAGAACAAAACTAAATCTATACCTTTGTTCCTCTTCCAAAAGAGGGGAGAACAGAAAAGTAAAGAAGAGGACTAGAGAAAGTTCTTGAAAACTTTTAAGGCAACCAAGAAGAAAGCAAAGTACAACAGACAATAATTCATAAAATCAAACGAAGGTTCACCATTCAAACTTGCTGGGTATGCTCTCAACTCAAGAACAGTGCAAGACCGAAAGGGGGAAAAGAACCCCAGGACGCAACTGGTAGAAAAAACAAAACCCAAAAATGAAATATATAGAAAAAATGGAAAAACATAACGAAGAAGAGAAAAGGTTGCTATTTTACAAACCTTCCCCTTTGGAAGCTTTTTCCATATGGGTAGGACAAAAAAAAAGGGAGAGGTAACGGAGACTTAAAAAAGCCCCAAAAAAATTCAAAAAACAAGGGGATTTAGGCTTTTAGCAAGACTAAAATACAATGAAAGAGCAAGAAGAATTGATAGATTTTCGCTTCTATGCTTGTCTTCACCGCTGCGGTGATCTTTATCGTCTTCGAGTCTCTACTTCGCCTGTTTGATTTCTCTTCGTAAGAGGAGAGGAGGATTTAACTAGGGGCAATGCGCATACGACAAATGCTGAGAAGATAATCATTTTGATAAGTATGTGATATTTTCTTTAATTGGCAACCGTGCCGCTTGAAAAACTAGACCAAATTGGTCCCAGCTGATCGAATCTTTACAAGTTATTCGAATCGGGCTAAATTCGGGATCGATTTTTTCGTGCCAATGAAATTAAAGCCTAACCTAACCTTAATTTTTGGTTGATCGGACTAGCCCAATGGGTTAGGCTCAAATTACCAGCTCTACTTCCAACCTTATCATCATCATTCTCCTTGATGCTGTCAGCTTTCTTGTCCTTTTCAACACCTCCAAGGTTGAAAAGAGAAACATCATCGATGGCACGTATATGCCTTCCATCGCCTGCACCGACGGCTACCGCGTCTGTGCGATCTTGACCCCTCAAAGCCCAACCACAGGCTACTCAAACGCTTGTTCATGTCTTCCGTAGCTACTTAACAAAGCTCTTCACCGCTCTCAAAGACGATGTTTCTGTAAAACTGTGATATGCTCAGTTATGTCCGAGATTGTCAGAGGCAAACTAAAAGGCGAGAGATGGGTAGAGATGGAGGTGAGAGGAGAGAGAGTGGGTGATAAACCGTTTTTTTTTTTAAATAAAAAATTTTGGGGTTAATTTTACAGTAACACGCTATGAGAGTAATTAGAAATGAGCGAGAATCGTGCAATTGGGATAGTGATATATGCAATTTTGTACCTGTTTTTAACTAATTACATTTCTTAGGACCATTTTGAGAAGACACCCCATAAATTTGGGATTATTCTCGCTGATCCAAAAGTGAGATTATTTAAAGAAGAACAGGAAGTTAAGATTATTCCTATCAATTTTCCAATAATAATCACAACAAAAATACTCAAATATACTATAATGCAAAACAAGATAGTAAATAAAAAAATGGATGTAGTAGAAAATTAAATCGAACATTATATCATGTCACTATTTTAATGTGTTCTATCCTAGCATTATATAATCCATGTTAATTTAGGACAACCAATATAATAATATATGAGACTGTAGGAGGAAGAGCATGAGATTGAATTCAATATTTTGTAACGGGCTGTTTATTTACAGTTTTTGAAAATAGTTTCTTATCGTGAAAAACAAGGAGTACAAGGAAATCACTAAGGACACCGTTTGGTTCTAATATTTTTATTCTAAAACATAACATAGAAAAATACTAAATTTGTATAATAAGATTAATAATTTTAAGATAACGCTTATTTTTTATGTTCTTATATTTTCAAAACCGCTTTCTAATAATAAATTTTCAAAATAAGGAACTAAATGACGATACCATAATTGTTTCTCAGATACATCTTAATATAAGCTAGCAACAAGAATACATCGCTTCGGGAATTATATTTTTACGAGTCCGATAACTCATGGATATTACTATTGTTATTATTGTTAATTAAAGTAAAAAGGAATAAAAAGTGGAGAAAACTTTAAATGGAAAATGAAGCAGAGACCTGATATAATACCCATGCTCTGTGATGCCAACTGCAGATATTGCTTGCTTCCTTAAGGCGCCTCTCCACCCTCTTGCCTTTTCCCTCCTTTTGCTTTTCAAGATTGACAAACGCTTCTTCAAAACTTCCTCTCTGCTTCCGTACACTCCGATGGATCTACATGCAGGAAAATCGGGATAATTGTTTAAGCCCATTCCTCTTCACACACCAATGATCTTCATGAGTTCATCTAAACACCATGTTGAATGAGCATAGCCTTTTGAGAAAACCACTACGCAAAATCTTGACTCTTCAATAGCTTTCAAGAGTTTTGGGACAATCTCACTTCCTCATTCGATTTCTTCATCATCTTTAAAGGTGTACCTCTCTTCGTTAAAGCAAATAGAGAGATGGTCCCGTGAAGTTCCGAGTGTCTTCACCAAAACTCAAGAAAATACCATATTTCCATCGAGGAACCGGTCACAGTTAAGAAGACGAAATTATGGAAGACATCCTTACCGTGATTTCGCACAAAATCACATGAAAATCGAGAGTCTCGATATTTCACCGGTGAGGGTCGAGGAGGAGATGTTTTATAAAAAAATAAAAATAAAAAAGCATGGACCGATGTAGGTTGCCTCTTATAAATTAATTAATAAACGCGTAACGCCGCCTACATACTGCATCTAGAAGTCAAAACAAGCAAGCATATCACATATAAGCCGCACAATCTCAACGTGGATTTTAATCCCATTCATACTTCTATTTTTTTTTTTGAAAGAAATCGTGATTCATACTTTCTTTTTTGGAAAGGAATCGTATTCATACTTAAGACATTTTTTTTTTTAAATAATAAATTCATACTTAAGACTCTTTTTTTTTTTGAATAAAATTATTAGATTTCTTAAGACTTTTGAAAGGATATTCATTGATTCATGCTATGAATACATTAGCAGAAGATTGATACAACATAGAAGCATAAATGCTAAAACTCTAACAAGATGATGCGATTCCTAAGTAAAAGCATAACAAACAAACACACCAATATAAAGATTCATGTTTCATTAATAAATGATAAATCAAAGTTGTCGTAGAATACATATAATTCAAGATCTACGCATTCTCGAATGAATCGTGGATCGATAGGATGCTTTGTTGGATCGAAACTCCCCACTAGATCACAACACAAACCCACAAAAACCAACCTTTCACAACCAAGAATCACAAGAACACGCCGGCAACGAAACACACCTAACAAGTCATGCATTTAAACACACCATACCAAGTTTGCGGATAAAAACATATACCGCACAAGCTCATGGATTACCTTATTGAAACCCCGGATCTAGAGAAGACCTTATTGAAAAAGGCAGAACTGCAACAAAAGAGAGAAGAAGGGAGGCGGGGTTGAGAAACTAGGAGTAGAAGGACAGGGAGGGATCGAGAGAAGGAGAGAGAAGAGAGGGCGGGTCGCCCCTAGGGGGCACACCAAACTTCAAACCAAAAGAGAAAAGCAGAGAACGCTTTCAAACCCTAGCCTTAATTCATACTTAAGACTTAAAAATAAAAAATAATATAAAAATCAAACAACTTATATTTAATATTACTTATAAGGAAAGGAAAATTATGTTGTAAGGGTTATCAATACAAAATTAAGAAATAAACCACATAACTTTAAAAACAGTTCAACACCTATCAAAATTTTGAAAATTAATACAAAATTATTGACACTTAAAAATAAATTTAATTGTTGAAATTTTTACTAAAAATTTGACATCAGATTTCATTACTTTAATTTTATTTATATTTCTTCTATTATTAATTAAATATATAACAAATTTGAATCCAATTAAATATATAAATTAAAAATGTAAAGAAGCAAAACTAAGGTTAGTTGATAATTTATACTAAATTTTGAAAACATTAAGGTTTTGTGTAAAAGTATATCTTTTTTAAAAAGTTCTAAAACAATATTGTTTGGTAATGAAAAAATTTGTTATGTTTAAAATTTTATTAATTTAATATACTTTTTTGCTTTAAAAAAAATCTTATTCATAATAATATATTTTTTATCATTCTTTGTATATATATATATATATATAGTATATATATATATATATATATATATATATATATATATATATATATATATATATATATATATTATATTTATTTTTAAATAAATCAAAATAATTAAGAAGAATTTCTTGAGGATGTCATTTTAATCACATTTGGAGTTTTCTTAATTTGATCTTCTTTTCTACATTGCTACATAAAAGTTCCTATTTAAAAATCTCATATAAGAGTTTTTAAGAGTATTTATCCCTACAAACTTTTTATCCTTATTACGTAAGTTTGAAAGAATTTGCGAACAAAGGTGTAAAATTTTAAGGGTCACTTGTTCCCAAAACATAATTCCTTAGAAACAATTTATTAATATCGCGATATGTGGTTAATTATATAGCTTGAGAATTAGGCACAGTTTGCAACTTTGCAATGCCATGTAAATGAGGTGAGAGATATAAATCTTTAGAAGTGGTAAGAAGTGTATGGTAAAGAGACATGTTATAATTTTATGACGTGAACCTTACATAATTTTTTATTTCCTGGTTTATGATGGGCTTGACTATATATTGAAAGCTTATGAGCTCACTCCACTTGGATTGAGTGGCCCATTAAGTCAAGTAGCTCACAAATATTTATGAAATGAGAGATGAGATTAGGGTTCATGTGTGCGTATTTGCCTCCATGGAATGGGTAAGACTTCATTGTCACTCTTTCGAAGATTTTTAAAACATAAGGCTTGGATTGCTTCAAATGTCTCTACAAACCTTTAAGCCAAGGTATGTATCATGTCTTCCTTAATTTATTGTTATTATCAGTTTTGTATGCTCTAATATCGTAAATAAAGAGTTAGCCATTTCGAATTAGAAAATCACTTGAGATACATGATTTTGACTTTGTGTTTATCTCAAGAAGACAAATCTTAAATTCTTTATTTTGTTTTTTTCTTAATTTCCTTTTTTTTTTCTCGTGCGCTTATCTATCTTTTTTTTTTGCACTATTTATCTTTTCAATCACAAATTTTACATTTTTATTTTTATTATTTGTACTTATTATATTTTCTAGCACAACTTATTAGGATATGTAATTTTACAATTATAATAAAATAATAATAATGAAGAAATAAAGTAAATAAACAAAAATAAGTAGAAAATAATGCCAAAGTTGGGCATTGGAGGAGTGACACTTTCCATCCCATTATGAATCCATATATGAGGGACCCTTTTCTCTTAGGAATGGCAATAGGGCGGATTTGGGACGAGTCACCCCCAATCCCATTCTGCCTTGATTCTATTAATTCTTCCATATACCCGTCTCCAAACCCTTAGTTTACAAAAACTCGAGCACCGTTTCGACTTTAATATACTGAATGTGCAAATATACAATCAAGCCGCTTCATGAGTAGATGTAAATTTTCATTATATCAATGCTATGATGTGATATAAGAGTGTTTTTGGACACAATTTTTTATGTTAAGACTGTGTTTAGTTCAGACCTAAGTACGATAAGTCTGAACTTCCTTGTGGGACACAGTGTGTGCGAAGCAGATATAAGATATATGCAATCAAAGTAAAGCACACACAATATGTTTACGCGCATGGCAATCCGCTACGCCATGAGTTTGTACATAACACAGTCGATTTTACCAATCTAATCTATGCTGTAATTAGTCTTATGCGGTACAAGACTCCCCTCTTTTCCCCCGCCCTTCTAAACCTAATCACTCATAGTGGAATTCAAAATTAACTCTCCATCTCCCTCTCAAAAGCATCGACATAACATCAATCTGACATAAAATGACTCCTAAATCATCATCTTTCACACAAGGTGAAAAGATCGTTAACGTGCAATACCTCAATGAGTAACTGCACTCCATACTATTCAACACTTCCGAACTTCACTTATTCTTCTTCAAGCTCTGCTCTTGAAATCTGTGATGAACAACTTCCAAACCCCTGAATTTAAAGCCCTTGCAATTCAAGCCTTGAAGTCTCATATAAAGCCGATCATTATCCTAATATGATTCCAAGCATTACCTTATTTTTCTTGAACTTATCTTCAAGCTATCCAAGAGAATGTAGGAGACTTGGCGCCCAAGTTTCCTCTTTAGATTGGTGACCTGATTTGGTTCCAACTCTAGTTTGATAGCTTGGATATTGGATCCTCTTGATTTAAACCTTATCCCCTTGATAAAGGAGTTCTAGGACCATTGGTAGTTTGTTCCCGAAAATTGCTTCCCAAGGGTCCAAACTCCGATTCTGGGCCTCCCACATCAGTTCTGACCTTAATCCTGACTCTCCGAGATTGGCACGTCCTTACACTGTGAGACTGCCTTAGTCAAGACTTCTTCTGGGTTCTTCTAGGGACTTCATGTTTAAACTATCAAACCTTCATCAAACTTTATCTTCATAGCCATCTTCAGAGAACAATGGATAAAAGATATTGATAATTTAAACCAATCGATATCCCTCTCTTTAGCTATGTTCTCTAAAAACAACTCTTGAAGAATGTAACAAGAAATTTAATCGAGAAGAGAGGCAAGTTATGATACTTGACACTTTGAGATGAAGATTTCCAATTCATTGATACTTCCACTCTTTTACATCCAGATCATACTTGTGAAGGAAATACATAAAAAAAATTCTTACACAAAATTTGGATTCTTCCCTTTTCATTCTTTCTTCCTTTTTTATTGGAAGGCTAGAACTAGGAAGTTGTGAGGAGATGCCAGGTTCAAGGGCGTGAGATTGGAAGAGAGTGGAACCAAGATCGTAAGTGGAAACCAACAAAGCGGTGAGATATTTCCGAGTGGATCAAGAAGACTATTAGAGATAAAATTGGGGTGCAAATAGTTTTCAGTGTGCAAGAGGGCTAGAAATCTGGCTATGAAAGTTGAGTTACTCATTCCTGAGAAAACTTGTGTACTACCTTATAGAAGCCAGGAGGGGTAGACAATAAGGCTCCAAGTGACAAAGGAAAAGCACCGCTAGCCATGTCTGAAATTGTGGAGACTGCCAATGTTGGTGTAGGAAAAGTGGAAATTGTAGTAAAGGGAATGAGATAAGGGTAATACTTTTGTGTCACCAAAAACAAAGAACTTTATGCAAAGCCTTTCGATGTTAAGTTCTACAGATGTGGAGAGGTTGGCCACCATTCCAATGAAAGTCCTAAACGGAAGGCAATGAATGTAGTAGAGAAGGACGATAAGGTTGTAAAGAATGAGGTGTACACCGTGATAGGGATGATGATTATGAGGAATATGATGTGAAGAGTACACTTGTGTGGTGTGTGTGTGTGAGGAAGCTCATGTTATCTTCGGCGTGATGAGACTCAACACCATAAGCTAAACAAACAGACAAGGGAGTTTGTGTGATCTTATTATTGATCATGGGAGTCAGGAGAACGTAATAAGTAAAGATGTTGTGGAGAGGCTATAGTTAGAGACGAAAAATCACCCTAACCCATATGCTATTGGGTGGATAAAGCGCTGGTGCTTTTCGGTGCATGAATGTTGTAAGGTGTCCTTCTCTATCAAAAGTATAATGATGAGGTAAAAATGTGACGGTGGATATGGATGCTTGTCATATTTTATTTGGCATCCTAGGTAGTATGATGGGATGCTAAGCACACGGTTGTGAGAACTCAGATCACCTTAGAGAGAAAGGGAATAAAATATACACTAGTGCCTTTCACTAGGAAGAACCAACCTAAGGCTTTACAAGTGGAGAGAAGGAACTTTCTAACTTTTGTACATGACCCATCTTCACTTATGGGTGAGTGTAAGGAGACCCGAGAAGTGCATTTGATGGTTGTGAAGGGAGAGGTAGAAAGTAGTGATTTAGTTAGGCCTTCAAATTCCAAACAGTGCGCACTTTAAAGGAGTTCATAGATGTGATTACCGAAGATCTAATTCGCAAGAGACTGGCCTCCTATGTAGCCATACAACACATATAGATTTGGCTCCGTGTGTTTCCTAATCTACCTCATTATAGGATGTGTCCTAAGGAGAATGAAATCTTAAGGGAGAAGGTATAAGAGTTGCTAAGCAAGGGGCATATCTGAAGTGCAGAGTGAATCAAATGTGATGTTCTAGTTTCCTGCCGACACCCAAGAAAGATGAGAGTCGCTGGATAAACATAAATAGCAAGTAAATCAACAAAATTATTATCGATATAGATTTCCTATTCCTGTCGACGATATGCTCGATCAGCGAGTCGGCTAATTTTTATTAGCAAGATTTGATTTCCTGGAGGGAGTGGCTATCATCAAACCTAATATGTTCAGTCGATGAGTGAAAGACAAACATTCAAGACAAGGGACAAGCCATATCGACGCAGTTGGTCATGCTCACAACAATGCCCTAATACTTTATGTGTTATGAATCAGTAATTACAACCCTTTCTAGAAATGCCGTTTATTTTGATGATATTTTGATTCACGGAAGTCCGCTGATATTACGTCGGGACAAAATTAGAGAAGTGTCAAGGTGTCAGGAAAAATAAATTATATGAAAATTTGAAAAATGTGTTTTTGCTGGTCAAATAGCCTGTTATTTCTTGCTATGGGTGAGTAGTGAGGAATTCAAAGTATATAAGAAGAAAGTGAAGGCACAAGAGAATGGCCAACCCAGAATGTCAAGGATGTAAGGATTCATGGTTAGCAAACTTTATGTGGAGGTTCCATTAAATACTTTCAACAGCATTAAGACTTATTACCGAGTGTTCGGCTTGAAAGCAGCTGTCCCATCGGGCGAGGAGCAAGAAGAGAGTACTTTGCTGGATTAAAGAGAAGTTGAGCACGCAAGACTCCTGTCATTACCAGATTTTGAGAAGTTATTTGGCTGTAGGAAAGTGCAAATGCCAGTGAAATTGGCATGGTGGGTTGTTTTATCCCCAAGAGAAGAGGCTGCATCTTTCTTTAGTAAAAATTGTGCGAATCAAGGTGTAAATGGGCCACCTTAAGACAAAGAATCTCCTGCGGTTAAGGTGAGGCTTTGAAAACTGGGGATCATTATCTCATAGCCAAGGGATTTCATTCTCTATACTAATCATTTGTGGCTTTAGTACTTATACACGGTATAAATTGAACCCATATGCATTCTAGTGGTCAGAACTTACATAGAGAAATTCCTTCAAGCTTGTCCATAAATCAGACAACAAAATAAGGTATGACACAAGGCATCCCAGTGGCTTGATGAGAACCCTGAATTCCTGAGATAGCAGTGCTCTGAGACACACACTCAGGTGCAAACCACACACTCAAGCCTAGTCACTGTGCTAAACAACTGCAGATGATTTCAGGTGAAGCATACAAATGCCTCCTCTCCTCCTCCTCGTGGAAGAGTGGCAACTTCATGTCTCCCCATTACCCTTCGTATGGAAGGGTCATTAGAGATCTTTTCCAGGTGGTGGTGGCTTAGTGGGTCATCTTGGGAAGAGATAAAAAATCAATAACCTCAAGGATAGGGCAAATTATTGGCCTAAGAGAAGCGGATGTGACTACTATCATGGGTCACTGTACTCATGTATGTAAAAGGGCGAAGGGTCAGACTCAAAACACCGGGTTATACATGCTATTACCCGTTCCTAATGCTATATGGAGAATCTCGCCATGGACTTTTATGTTGGTGTGCCACGAACTCAACGAGGTATGGATTTCGTGCTCGTTGTTGTTGACAAGTTTTTGCTATTTAGCGCATTTCGCCATATAAGAAGACTGCAGATGCATCCTCTACAACCAAACTATTCTTTAAGGAGGTTGTGAGGTTGCATAGAGTGCCAAATACTATTACTTGATCGTGACAAATACCCAAATTATGCTTAGGGTATAAATAGATGTTTTAGAGTTTGTTTTAAGGACTTATATCACTTTATCAAACTTTATCAATAAATTCGTAGTTTTCGCTTCTACTTTATTCTCTGGATTGAGAATTGGTCTCTGGATTGAGACATTTTATTCTTGTTGATTAATCGCGCTACACGCTAAGGCCAAACATCATTTTGTCGTTTCTCGAAATTATTATCTGCTCTTTGAATTTATTGCAGCCAAAGATTCTTCATGTTTTTCAAAAAAAAAAAAAAAAGAAATCCAAAGGTGTTCTCAATTGTCCTTTGTTCTTCTTGTTTATCAAAACAAAAACAGCTTTTCAAAATGATAAACGAATACCTCTTTTTCAAAAAAGATGCATGCCCTCATTTTCAAATAAATTAAAGTCATAAAACTAACATCTTATCCTCCATTCACTTGTATTAAATCCTATCCAAGAAAGTAAATCTTTTAATCTTTATTGCAATGATAAGTTAATATGGAACCATACAATTACACATTTTATAGTAAATGTATAGATGCTTACAGATGCTTTCAGAATACTGGTCTTCCTATCATCTTCATCATTTTATATAATCAAACTAAGAAATGAATGAAAAGTCTCAAAATTGTTTACACCGCAAATTGTTAAAAAAGAAAGAAAACAATTTCTAATAAAAAATTGTCAAGTTTTCAAAATCTATACCCACCCCGATAATTCCTAATAAAATCAATGATCTTGCTTCTCAACTGAGTGATTGAGGCTGAAAATTAATTGTAACATGATATGGGCTCAAATAACATGCTAGGCACCAAGGCATAGTTAAGACATTAAACATTCTAATGGGTTGGTTCTCACCCTTCAAAATGAAGCAAAGTAAGTAGAGCTGAAACAAATATTAATTCATAGATTATACCAACTCTGCATTTATATAACTATGCAATTTAAAACATATAATTAATTGTGAAGCTCTAAATAAATAAATAAATTATTTAAAAAATAAATATATTTAATTAATTTAAATAAAAATTCTTTAGCCTCTTTGTTTCTAAATTTAATAATTTATTTCAAGTATAAAAGCTCTATATGTGCAAAGATATTATTAGAAAAATGAAATAAATGAAGAGTTCTAATCTTAGATGGCTTATCATCATATTCAAATTCTAAGGTACCTGAGACAATTAGAAACGAATATTAAAATAAAAGTATAAAAAGAAGAAAAAAAAAAAAGCTAATGTATTCAAATTATATGACTACATCTATGGATATAATAAAATGACCTTAAGTTTTAGACGTATGTCCCACTTGCTCCCTTGAACTTTTCTCTCGATCCTAAGATATTATGACACATACAGGTGTTTGACGGGATTTAAGGACTGTTTAACTGACGTCATTCATATGTGAACTTTTCTAAAGGCATGGACATGATTGAGATACAGAAGCAAACGTCGTGAATATCTTGAGAATGAAAAAAAAATCATAGGTAAAGTGGGATATATGGGCAAAACTGGAGGCATTTGTGCACCTTATCTCTATCTAATATCATATTAAACTTAGATATTATTTCAAGCATTTAATCATTTTAAAAATATTAAAAGGTTATTCTACTTAATTATGACTCATGTAATAATGATCATATGAAAATAAATTGATGTAACTGCGATTTGTTCATCACATATGTAACACAATATAAGCAATTCAAATCAAGTAATAAAATTATTAAGCTGTATTATACATAAATTGAAGGGATATGTATAAATGTCTCATGAGTTTTGGCTAGATGTCTAATTTGGACTTAAACTTTTTTTTTTGGTTCTAATAAAGACTTTAACGCTTATGTTGTGACAATAATTTATATCTTTCCATTAACGGAACCAAAAATAAACATGTTAATGATGTCGATGTGATGGTCTCAATGTGGGCGCTAGTTGATGTGGTGTTCTTTACACATTATTTTTTAATCCAAATGTTATTTTGACCAAAATGCCTTAAATGTATCCCCATACCATTCCCCTCAATTTATCTCTTAACACCCACCCCTCACCTGATCTCAGCACTCACCCTCTTAATTTCTTCCTGTTAACCTAGCCCTAATCTACAAATCGAAACCCTAATTTTCTCCTCAATTTCTCTTTCGGCTACTAATCTCAACTCTTTTCGTATTAAGTGGTAGTTTAGATTCAATTCCATAGCAAGAGATTTTTTTCATTTGTTTACGTTTTCTTGAAATCGTTTTTAGGTTTCTGTTTGTTATTTGAAATCAGTTGGTTGTGAGGACCACATCGGGAAAATGTGAGGGATATCTTGCTACTATGTACATGTTAGCGCATAAACTTTGACGGGTGTGATATTTAATCGACAAAAGAGAGAGAATTTTTAGATTCAGAATAAGGATATGAGTTTTATTATGAGATTCGAGGACACGGGTGAAGTAGTCGCCTCACGTCCCTGAAATAAAAACTCAAGGAACTAAAGAAGCTTCGGACTGTGCACGGTTAACGGATACGGGCTTAACCGGGACAATCACATCCTAAGTTGTCCTGAAGAAGTAGCACACTCCAAATAATCGTTAGGCGGCCGCCATGTTGATATTCACGCCATTAATAACTAATGTTAGCTGCCTTCAAAGAAGACGGCAATCAAAAACACCCAATCGGGAAAACCTTAAACCACCATGCTCTCGAAAGGACAAGAGCAACCCGCATGTCATCTAGCCACTCTGACGCTGGTCACCTCACATAAGCAATCAAGTGGTTGGTGTAGCCTCTGGAAAGAAAGCCACGTATTGGCCATCACATAACCCTATATAAGGAAGCTAAGCACAACCAAACACAAGATCAAAAAATAAAAATAAGAACAAACCAAAGATCCGAACAAGTCTAATAACAGGGAATTTCCCCTACTTCCTGGATCTTTAATGGGTTTATTTTAGAGAAATTCTATTTACACCCAATTTTTTTCTCTCTACACCCCATATATCATACACCCATGTTTTCACCCCCATCTCTCTAATGGGGTGTAGAGAGAAATAGATGGGGTGTAAATAGAATTGCTCTTTATTTTATTCTTGTTGGATTATGGGTATGGATCGCCCAAGTGGGCTTGACCCAACCCGTAACCCAAGAGACACATCTAAGGGATGTGTCTCCCTGAAAAGTGATCTTAGGTTCCTATAAATACAGGAACCTGAGATACCTTTCAAGGTTGGTGAAAAAAAAGGTTGGAAATTCTATCATCTCTCACTATAGAAGACTTCTCATTTGAAAACCATTTTGAAAAAAACAGATATTGAAAGGGTGTTCGTAAAACTCAAAACAAATTATGAAAAGTTATCTGATTCTCGCCTGATGCATTGAAGAAACCGAGTTCTATGCTTCAACAAGTAAGTATACTTTTATTTTCGCTGCAAACCTATGATATCTTACATTGGTTTTAGAGCCAGTATGGTGCTCTTTGTGCATCAATTTGTTTTTTTGAAAAAAAAACAAAGAGAAAATAAACATAAATTTTTTTTTTGTTTTTTTGTGTCTGATTTTTTATGCAATTTATATGGATGGGAAAGGATCCCCATTTTATGACCTTTCCAACGCTTTTTTTTTTTTTTTTTTTTTTTTTTGTAATTTTTTGAGTTCTGGTTGATTTATTACGATTTTTTCAAAGTTTTTTGGAAAAATGAATTTTTTTAATGCCAAGGATCGGCGTTGGCACTACCTTTAATGACGGGCGGATGCCACATGCAGCCACATCAATCCCTTGATGATGTGGTGCTCGATCATGACGATATAGTCAAACATTGACGTGGGCACCCGCTTGACCTTCATATGCTAATGTGGTGTTTGACTGATGATGTTGTAGTCAGATGACGGGCACTCCCTCGACCATTACGCCGACGTGTCAAAATGACTTTAACCCATACCTTGACTATCATCACCCTAACTGGATCGCCCATTCGACCATCCTGATCTGCTTTCAATAAGATTTTAAAATTTTTGTTTTAAATTTCCTATTCAATGAACACTTTTCTAGACTATGAAGAGGTCATTTAATATTTTTTTAAAATTATGAATATATATTATTGTGACTTAGTGCATGTTGATTGAAGCTTGGCTTAGATAAGATGTTGAATGATTTATTTCATCTAATTGTTCAATACATGTATGGAGCAGTAGTTGTAGAGAGAAGTATATAAAGCTTGAGATCCTTAATATTTTCTCCAACTTATATATGCATTGAGCGATCACATGATAATCGCTTTGGAGCGATTGTGTGAATATAAGAAAGATCCAACTTATTAACCGGATGTACATATTCCCGTGATGTACGACAAGCTATGGACTTTCCAAATGTCATCTAATGAAATACAGAGCGTTAGCGAACAACAAATATGGATAGTGCCTGATTCATAAGAACAAGAGAGAAAGGCGCTTGTAGAAAAAAAAAAGTGACTTAACTTATGATAATATTGTAAGTGAGTTGAATCGAAAACTGGAGTGCCAAATACAGAGCAATATTAGGCGATCTAAAGAGTTCATGAATTCATTCCCATGGATGAATAAAATGCTCCAAGATATCGACATGGAGAGAATTTTTCTCGAAAGAGACACTTAATCTCACCTAACTCGATGATTGAGTTGAAAAGCATTAGAACATGTTTAGCATGTAATAATATATGGTTTTGCGGGAATATTAGGTTGAGAATTGAGTATGTCTCTCCTAATAAAATCATTGGTGCAAGTTTAAATTTAACAGTATTAACTGAGTTATGTTAAGATATATTGATTAGTCTCAGTATGATAATCTTTTGTTTCTCTGACAAGACTAAGTTTTGTTATTTAATTTAGAACTTTGTGACATGTTATGGGTCACTAGATTATGAATTGTGCTAAGTCGATTTTTCTCTATTTAGTTGAAATGGCTACTACTAGAAGCATGGTTGTTGATTTGAACCAGGGGGACAAACTCAATGACAAAAACTATGATGTTTAACATCATAAGATTCAAGACTTCGAAGAAAAGGACATGCTGAGACAATCACGCAGCTCATGGTCGAGCCCGCATGGAACGACCGCTCAACATAGGTGAGATATGTAGCTATTATCAAGTATATAAGCACAAGGATGAGTTGCTCAGATTTTAATGCCAGCAAGATGAGAAATGATCTTACGTCGCACTTTGAAAATAATCGCCACCCATGGCCTTCTCCGAGACGGGAATAAGATGTACAATTTGGTGGTACTTCAACCACTAGGTTGCGTCAGCCAACTCTAAAATTTGACGCTTATAAGAAGCCGTTGAATCATATCATGAGGCAAAACCTCAATTGCCACCGAAGGTGATGGGCCATGAGATAATCGATGAACAACAAAAGTAAGTTGTAATCCATTCTCTTCCACATGCTTGGGAGCATCTCAGGATAAACCTTACCCATAACGACAATATCAAAACTTTTGATGATGTCACATGACATGTAGAGTTAGAGAAGGATCACTTTCCTCGTTGATAAGTCTAGTGGATGCTTTATATGATTGAATCTAAATAAGGCCTGGATCTTCCAAGATGATCAAAGAAAGCTGAAAAGGAAAGGTTTCTGCTTCCAGGGAAGGGAGGAAACAAGACTAATCTATGGAAATACGTTTTTTTTTGAAAGCGTAGGTGGTGGAAAGCAAAGCAGAACATGAATCGCTTCTCAATCAGGGAAGCCTAATACTTCTGTCCCGACACGTAAATGAGCCAAAGGTGGTAAATATATGACCAAATTCATTTCCAAGTGCATTTGTTAGTAGTTTCTAATGTTGACCGAGACTGCTCTTTATTAATTGCACTCAATAACTACTCGAATTACATAAAGACGTGGATCGCACGCATATGTAGAGCTCTCGCCGTAGTTCTACGAAGAGGAAAGATTTACATTGGAAATAACATAATCAACAAACGTGTTTCGAATTGCACGTGCAAATTGTTGATGGAAAGACCACTTCTATCTCCATGATGTGCTTTTGAGCCTAAGTTCGTCGAAATCTTGCTCAAGCAGCTTTGCTGTTTAGTCTTTAAAATCAGATTCAACAAGATTATGTTAAGGCATTATTGACAAACATAGCTTATGGGTGTGGATTTCTATCGATCGTTTATTGTATTAGATAATATTCCCAACTCAATAAAAACCACATCTGTTTTTGTCACTAGAAATTCAAGTAGTAGTTCTTCCGTGGAATGATGTTAAATGGCAATGCCAAGTCGGGGGACACACATAAGGTAGACCGTCTTAAAGAGATTATTAGCTAAAGCTTCGGTCTTTGGGATCTAGATAAGATACTTTTATGTGCAGGTGAGCAATGACGGGCAGAAAGGCAACGAGATTGCCTTTTTGGTAAAGCCAAGAGAGCATGTTTTCCTTGAGCTTATTCACTCCGACATTTTGGCCCAATGAATGTAAAGTGTGCAGGGCAAGACATGCAGCTCAATACTTCATCACTTTTATAGATGATTTCCACGTGGATTCGGTCACGTTTATTTAATCTTCCTTATAGATTTGAAGCATCGATTGCTTCAAAAGATATAGTACATTGGTTGAGGAAAATCGATTAAACACAAAAAATCAAATATTCTGAGCAGATAGAGGATGTGAATATCTATCGACCTATTAAAATATTGTGTTGAAAAGGTATAGCTAGGCAGTGATGTATTCCTTGCTTCACAACAAAATGGTGTGTTTGAGAGAATGAATAAGACCCTTTGGACATGGTAAGGTCAATGATGGCCGCAATGAGTTGTAATCTCCTTTTAGGGGATGCACTAATGATTGCGACCTACATTCTAGCTGAGTTCTATCTAAGTTTGTTCCTTTCACTCAGTATGAAGTATGAAGGTACAACACACGATTTGAATGTTATGCTGTGGGGTGTGAAACATGTTCATAATCTTTCTCGTGAATATATATGAAGGCAGTCTAAGAGGAAGAAATTTATCTTCATAAGATACTCAAAGTCCTCCAAAGGATATATCTTCTTAGGGGAAGATATAAATGGAAGTGTAATAGAAATTGAGTCACGAGATGTCGTATTCTTAGAAGAGGACTTTCCGGGATAAGGTGAGATAGATAGGGATACTCATTTCTATAAAATGGAAGATCTTGGTCGTGAAGTAAGTGGGAGTGACAATTTTCTAGATCATGTTCCTATGGAGAAAGATCATGAACAATCTCTGTAAAACCCGAGAAAATTCCATTTTTTTGAAAAAATAGGTAAAACGATAATTTCGGTTGAAAATCCAGAATTTTTCTAGATCTCGGATGATGAAAGCGAACTTTATCGTTACTGCGGAATCATCTCGCGAAAACTATCTGCGCGCCCAGGTCCGGTCGACTCGAATGGCGGATCACGAACCGGTTTCAAGGCGCGAGGCGCTATCTTGAATTTGGAAATTTCTTTCATAACATCGGGCGTTGGTATGTCCAAGTCTTATAACTATATCAACATATCGTATACAAAAATACAAAATTAAACTACCATCATAGTGGTGTTTACAGTGTCATATCTGATCTGAGTCCCATTCACGTATACAAAAAAAACCATATGTTTCCATATAGTGATCGGTACAGTGATGGACTCTTACTAGTGTCTTTGGCCCGGTGTATGCGGAAAGATCGCCGAGATGTCCTCCTTTGTACCTACGGATTAAAAACCCGTGCTAAACTACGGCAGTGGGAAACATATCTTATAACCTATCTTTGGTACACATGCATTTTATCTTGAATCATAATAAACCTATACTTGATATGAGATATCGAATCCTTCAGCAAGATTCATATAACATTTACATACATAATTATCCTTGTAACCAACTTATGCTTATTTCGGATCTCATTGCTGATTACTAAACTTATACTTATAGCAATCTTATACTTACTCAAAACTTACACTTATAGCGAGACTTATTCTTATTCCAATCTTAGTAGATATACATATTTATACTTATCTCGTGGGACACATACTTATACTTATCTCCCGTAAGTCACATACTTATATAGATTTCCTCGTATGTGATACTGAGCTTATACATATACTTATACTTATCTCCCGTAGGACACATACTTATGCTTATCTCCCGTCGGACATATACTTATGCTTATCTCTTGAAAGACACATACTTGCATTCAGTTTCTCAGGGCGTATATATTTGGACTTGTACTTATCTTGTCTTGGATCTTATACTTATGATACGAGCATATACTTGTATATCGGATACTTATAATTGTAATATTCTGAGTTTATTCTTGTATTTCAGATCTTATACTTGTATTACGGATCTTATACTTGTATTACGGAGCATATACTTGTCTTACGGAACTTATAATTATATTACAGAGCATATACTTGTATATCGGATCTTATAATTGTATTACGGAGCTTATTCTTGTATTTCAGATCTTATACTTGTATTCAGGAACTTATTCTTGTATTTCGGATCTTATACTAGTATTACATAACTTATTCTTGTATTCTTGTTCCTCTATGAATCTAATTTACTTAGAAATTGGAATCATTCCAATTGAATCATCCAAACTCAAGTTACGGCATTTTCATGCCAACTAGTCAGTTTGCCTTTATTACACAAGGGACAGTTTGAAATACCCATTTTTAGGGGTCTTAACTCCATATTTGACACTGGTTCTTTGTACTCCTTTGAAGCTAAGGTGCTAAGGATTCTTCTCAAACTGGAATCATTCAAATCAGACACGAGGCACCAAAGTTATGTCCTAAACAATAGGACTACTCTATGTTCAAAGCCCAGACAGAGAAATTGGCTTGAAAATAGCCCACTTTGGGTGAATTTTTGGCCACATAATGTCGAATCTGAAGGTACCTATTTCGGGGTGTTTTGTTCTCCTTGGAAATGCAGTTTAAGAAGCGGCTTGGGCTCGCTCAGATCTGGATAAGAAATATGACCAGAGATTATGGTCAAAATACTAATGCGGTCCAAAATAGAGCATTGGGTGCAATTACCGGTTGGTATCGAACACTTATGGTCTAGGTACCACCCCTCGAGAATTTCCCGAGGAAAGGTGGTTTTTCTATTTTTCATATTTTGCTACCCAAATCAACTCAATAATCAATATACACATCAAAACCACTCCATATTCATCTTGTAACCTCTATTCTACTCAAATCATCTTTCAATACACATCTTATACATTCTAATGAACTCAAACATACTTTCTATTCATATCTCATACAAAGCATGGGGTTTTACTCAACCCAACTTCAAGAAATCTAGGGTTAGGAAAAGTTCCTATCAAAACCTAGAACAAGAACAAACATATCCATACTTTACATAACCCTTAGAACCCAAAAACACATGTAATGGGAACTGCAGAGTCCTCTCTATAACAAAACCTACGAAAAACAAAGGGATTTGTGATGATTTCCATACAAGAATTCATTCTAGGGTTAGGTTTCTTCACAACAAAACGTATCCATACTAATAGTCATAGTTCTACCTTATATCTCTTGCAAACACTTCTTTCTTCTTTCTTAACTGTGCTTCTCTTCTCTTCTTTCTCTTCTCTTCTCTTCTCTTCACTTACGTGGGAACCCTAACTCCCCTTTTCAAAGTGAGAAAAATATCTCCTTAAGAGACCAATTTGGTCTCATCTTATCCACTTCCCTAAGGCCATGTTTGGAAAGCCATTTTTGGCTTATTTTCCCATTTTTTCTATTTAGCCCTTCCATTCTCTTCTATTTGCATCACACTCATCCTATGTCTAATTTAACTATCAAATTTTAACTTTATGACCATTGGATCCTTCTTTCTAATTTGACCTTTTACCCTTTCCTCTCGTACTAATTCCGGCTTATCGTTTTTTTTCATATTAGTCTCTTAATTTAGAAATAATACAAAGCTTAACCTTATACCCATAAACATGTAGAAAGCGCTTGGTAGGGTATGTTGGGATATTCCTGAACTAACTACCCTATGAATTTTGTAAATTCAAGGCGATTGAATTTCGCGTTTTTCGAGGACAGGGGTAACAAGGGATGCATGTTGGGTGCTCATGATAAATCAAATCTTTAAATGGGGATGTCAGTCAGGGATGCATAATGCCATAATTCAATGGTGAAATCAAAAGTTCTGGGATAAGTGAATCAAAGTGATCAAAGATCGTGATGTGCTGTGAGGGCATCCATATTTTGTGGGTCATAATCCGGTGGGGAGGAGGAAAAAATAAAGAAAATAGAGAAGAAGAAAAAATGAGAGAGGGGCTCCTTTACATCACAGAATTTCACGGAGATCCGATGAAAGTATTCGTTCGGAGCAAAGAGGCAAAGTGATCCATACGGCGGGGAGCTTAGTAGAGACGGAATCGGGAGTTTAGTACAGACTCCGAGGTAGGGTTTCTTTTCTACTGGAGTTTATTTCTTGCTTAAGAGCCGTTTAATGGTTTGTTTGGGGCAGTGAGTGGTAGTAGTTGAATCCTAAAAATTTGGGATTAAATCTTTGAAATTTCGAATTTGTTTCGGATAGTCAGGGTGTGTGGGAGATGGATTTAGCCTGGGCAGATGTTCCTCGGGGTTTTGTTGTGTGTTATTGGTAGTTGAATAACATGAAATTGCGTGAAAAATCATGTTGAGACATATTAACATGATTGGGTTGAGATTGAACTGTTTGCATGTCATTGTGTGACAAATGAATGACATATAGTTGTGTATTGATTGAACCATTACATGGTTCGTTGGTACAGTCATGGATGAATTGTGTCGCATTGGAAGCCCCGAGGTTGATGTGTATCATTACCCAAGTGGTAGTGACTTGTGATGCCAAGGTATGCTTGAATTGATATGTGGGCATGAATGGTATGAATTATTTGGAATTTGTATGCATCTTAATATAAATGTCCAAATGATGCATGGATGAATATGCATGAGTAGGCATGCACATATAGTTCTCATCATATATGTAGCATGGTATGAATAGGCAATGGGACAATTGCATTGCATATGCGAAAACATGCATGACATGGGTGTGAGTGCATAGTTGGGAATTGACCTTGTGTTTGGTGTTCGTGGGTCGTGGGTACATGGTTGTTAATCATGATACCTGCATATGGTGTTTATTAGGTGGGCTCGGTTAATGGGACAACGTCCAAAATGAGTTGCACGGAATAAGGAAATGAGATAAGAAAATTATGCACTGGGTATCAGCAAGTTGGGATAGATTCCCCCTTGGGTGAAAGACTCGTCAATTATGGTAAGACATAGTCCCCAACGGTGAAAGACATTAAAAGTATCTGGGTTTGTGGAGCCTGCTGTGCGATAATAAAAATCCACTACCCACAAAGAGGTGCATGGTTGTAAATGAAAATATGAAATGATTAAGAATAATCTTGGGTCATCATCAGAAAATGATAATTGTTCACACTTGGCAATTGCATGTATGAGGGAGTCGGTGAGGACTCGGGACATGGGAAAGGGTGAGTCACATTCTCATCCATGGCATGTAGACATTCGAGTAGGAATATGCATACTTTGCTTGAATGTGTATATGTTTCTTTGTGCGTAGACTGACTTAGGTGGGAAGTAGCGCATAGGAGAATTCATCTACTGGGCATTGCTCACCCAGTCATGGGAAAACATTTTCAGGTGTTGAAGGTACACTTAGAGGTGGACATGTCTGAGGAATTAGTTGAGAAAAGGGCTAAATTTGGCATTGCAATGTATTTTGTAAAATTCTGGGTAGAAATCTAGTTTTTGTATATATACATGATAAGTTTTGTAATAAAAAATTATTTTTGGACATATTTAGTTTAGTGTTAATAGTTTTCCCAAATTTTAGAATATATGCAAAATGTGTATAGATCTGATGCTTTGTAATTACTACATTTGGAGTGCGGAAGCAGGAAGTGCGAGAAGGAAAAGGGCAAGCTACTACACAAAATCGCGTTTGCGTCGCGGCCAGAAATTCTACATCGGCCAGGTTTGCTTGGCATTGTGTGTGACTCACGTTCTAACAATGTGACATGGACCTCGGCCGGCACATGGCGCCCAGCCTAGGCATGTAATGACACTTGTAGCGGACTAACGGCGGTAGGAAGCACTTGCGGCCGGCGGATGGGCGATGTGCGCGACATAACTTTCTATTACGTTTGCGGCGGGGATCTACATGACGTGACAGGGTTCCCAAGCATACTAGGTGGTTTGGGTTGCGATAGAGGCTTTCTTTGTCGCGACAGAGATTTTTGGCCCCATGTCGCAATAGAAATTTTGGTGTCACGACAGGGTTTAGGGTTGGGCCAGGTTTGGGTCGCGAAAAGGGTCTCCTTGTGTCATGACAGGGTTAGTCCCAAGGGTGGGATTCTCTATCGCAATAGGGTTCCTTTTGTCATGTGAGTTGGCGCAGCCAAACCTCTAGGTGCGTCTTGACGGTGTGTCGCCATGCGATGAAGAATTTCTCTATCATGATAGGAATTTGCTTGGCACTACGTCTTGACAAAGAATGCACTACATCATGACGGGGTTCGGTGTGGCGGGGTCTCTGGAGTCACGACGGGGCATTGTAATATCACGGCCAGATTATCCGCGGCGACAACAATGGCCTGGCACACGCGACCTGGCAGTCTGCATGGCGAGGCCTTGGCAGCGCGGCCAAGCTTCTTTACTGGCGCCTTGCCTTGAAAAATTACGCGGCGTCTTGGCGACAGCGCGATGAAGTGCGCCTGGCCGCGACAAGCGTGCTACGCGGCGTATCGCTTCTATCGCGATAAAGCTCCTCTGTCGCGATAGAGTTTTCCAGTGGCTCACAATACCGTGTTATGCACTGTTTGAGCTACTATTCATGGACATTGTTCCTTTGGAGAGAAAAAAAGTAGACAGGGTTTGGGGGTGCAATCTCAACCTCGTAGTAATAGTAAAGAGAATTCCCGTCGTCGTTTTGAGATTGAGGGGGAAGCTTTCATGATTGCTCATGATGAAGAAGAGCCCAAAACAATATAACAAGATCTTTCTGGTCCTAACTCTAAAGAGTGGTTTGAGTATGAAAGGAAATAGATTCAATGGGAATCAAAGCGAGTCGAGGATTTGGTTGATTTACCGCCAAGTTGTAAGACCATTGGGAACAAGTGGATTCTAAATATTAAACACAAGGTAGATGGGACAATTGACATATATAAGGCTTGATTAGTAGCTAAGGGCTACACCTGATAAGAAATTGGTATGAAGAGACCTTCTCGCTGTGTTCGAGGTTGCATCCAATTCGCCTCATTGCCCAGCCCGCTTGCAGAATGGGTCTAAATTACACCAAATGGACGTTAAAATTTGCTTTCCTTAATAGAGCTCGATGAAGAAATACATATGGATCAACCTTTGGAAGCCGAGCTCAAAAGGACAGGAGCGCAAAGTTTGCAAGCTCAAAAGATCCATCTATGGTCTTAAACAGGCCTCAAGACAATGGAACCTCAAATTTCATCAAGCCATGTTGAAAGATGGTTTTACAATGATGGAAGAGGATCATTGTGTGTATATTAAACGTTCAAATAACCACCTCATAATTCTATCCTTATATGTCGATGACATATTAATAGTTGGAAATGATAAGCAATTGATAGATGTGAGCAAGAAGTGGTTATCATCAAATTTCCAAAATGAAAGACATGGGGAGGCTAGCTATGTGTACTTGGTGTTAAGATCCTGGGGATACGCTCAAAATACCTCTGAGTTTATAAGAGACATATACCGAAAATGTTGCATCATTACCATATGCATGATTGCAAGCCTATGGACACCCCTGTTGAGAGAAATTTGAGTCTTAGTCTTGATATGTTTCCCAAGTCACCTGAAGAGAAAGAAAAAATGTCCAAAGTATCTTACTCTAGTGCTATCGAAAGTCTGATGTATGCAATGATGTGCACACGTCAAACATATGATATGTTGTTGAAATTTTATGGCTTGATTTCAATCTAATCTAAGCACCAAAACATTGGATGGTAGTGAAGAGAGATTTTTGGGGTCTCTAAAAGGAGCGGCGGTTATGTGTTGTGCTACTAGGGAGAGATTTGCAAATGATTGCTTATACGGATGCTAATTGGAAAGCGATCAGTCGGCTTCAAATCAACGTCAGATATGTGTTTCTTATTTAATGATTGTGCAATATCATAGGGTAAAGCAGTCTTGTGTAGCCTTATCGCGATGGACGAGAATATAGCTTGCTCGCGATATCACGAGGAAGCCCAGTTAGTTGAAGAATTTTAAGACATAGGGGGTTGTTAAAATAGCTTTTGAGCCTGTGACTCTTTACTGTGACAACATGGCTACATTGACTTATGCTAAGGATCCAAAATATCATGGGAAGACCAAACAAATCTAGATTAGATATCATTTCTTCAGAGATATGATCACGCAAAATGAAGTGGTTCTGAAACACATTCCTATCAATGAAATGGTAGCAGACCCATTTACTAAACCAATAGCCGGGGATGCATTTGTGAAGCATGTGAGATCCCTAGGCTTATGTAGGATGTGATTGAATAAAACAAAACACTTGTGATCTTCTTACAATAAGATAAAGAGCATTTCCACGCCCAGACCACTGCCGTTTTTTTTTTTTTTTTTTTTTTTTTGTGAATGTGTTGAAAATAAGCAGCACAATTCAAATAATGTATGTCGATAGACTGATTGACTCCTCACATGAGTGATGTCGCCTCACAGCACTATGGGATCGGGTAGAGATGAGACCATAACCCAGAATTTGGCCTTGATGGGAGCAACTTTAGTCATATTATCACTTATTAGGTCACCTTGATGAGAATCAAGATGAGATTCTTTGTTTGAATAGACATGAATGCTTAACCCCACCATTCATGTGTCTATTTAGAAGAAGCTGAGTGTGGAACTTGTTGTTTAACATCATGGAATGTGGAATAAAAGTTTCAGGTTTGATGCTTTTGAAGCGACAAGACTAAGACTCATATGGTGTTATTTGCTTTACAATTTAGAACAAGACATACATTCTTTCATCCTTTATAAGAAAGAGAAGCTCCACCATAACATGCATTTCATACTACATGTGCTAGACAACCAACTAAACAGAGAATGAATCTACGCTTCTTTTGCTATGTAGTCTAAAAGTCTATATATGGATTTCATCTTTCCTTACCCTTTGTGAATTTTGACTATATTTGTTCTTGATGAGTTGATGTTGGCTATCTTGGGATGTATCATAGGCATGGAAGATTCGACAGCAGACATTCCTAGAAAAGAAAGTTAACTCAAATCTGATTGGTATGAGGACGAAAGAAAAAGTATTATTTGCTTATACACCTATTACGTATATTCACCGGCCAGAGTTATTTCGCTTGATAAAACGAAATAAGCTTAGAGTGATAAATGGTGTAAGAGATCTAAGTGTGGATTCTCGAGGGTTGAATCATATGACCATGTGTATTATGAAAGATGCTTGGGGTAAATAAGCCTTTGCTTCTGCTTATGGGGTTGATGTCTCCCATATGGCTGGGATAGGTTTGTATTGGAGCTCCACCATCGATGTGCTTCAAAGTCGCGACCAGTTTCACATATGATTTATTCTCGTTTGAATTATTAGGATGATGTTTTATGATGAGTCAAGCTCAACATGGAAACAGTGGGAGATGTTGGATTATGGAGTGCAAGCCCAAGTGGGCTTGACTAGACCCATAACCAGAGACACATCAGGGATGTTCTCCTGAAAAGTGATCTCAGTTCCTATAAATACAGAACTTTGAGACACCTTACAAGGTTGGTGAAAAAAAGGTTGGAAACTTTATCATCTCCTTGATATAGAAGACTTCTCACATTTGGAAAACAGAGATATAGAAAGGGTGTTCATACTGTGAAAAACTCATAATAGATTCTGAAAAGTGATTTGATTCTCGCCTAATGCATTGAAGACACAGAGTTCTACGCTTCAACAAGTAAGTATACTTTTATTTCCACTGCAAACCTATGATATCTTACAATTCTTATATTAAATGAGTGAGATCGGGTGTATTTCTCTAGGATTTTTCACGAGCGTTTCAAAGCTTTTCTTTTCCTTTTCTTTTTTTTTCCATGAGTTTTTTCCATCCCATTTTCTATCACTCTTTACTACTCTCTTTTATCTAATATCTTCTTTGTTCGTGAAGAACCGTTCTAAACATGAGAAGCGAATTCACTTTATTCTTTGTTAGAAGTCCCTTTGATATCTTTTTATCTCTGTTCTTTGTTTTCCATAGTTTTACGCCTTGCCAGAGATCCTTTACAGGCTCTGCTACGACTCACACTTAGGGAGAGATCGGAGAAGATGCGCGATAGGTATTTGGAAACTAAATTGATTTTTCTTTTGTAAAAACCAAACCAAGGGAGAATTATGAGATATACTTAAGGGCATTTTGGTTTGGATTAGAAAATCACATGTAAAAGTTCTACGTCAGCTAAAAAAACGCACGTGAGTCTACCAAATCAGCTTCATTAACACCCTATTTACCCATATATTGATTCCCTTAACCGCTCGGCATGGACATAAATGTGTCACAATAGAAATGTTAGGGGCATCGTTTATACCAAAAGTTTAGAGACGAGGATTGGATATCGACAAAATCAAAGAGCCTTTTTGCACCTTGTCAAATTGGAATGAATAACCATTAACATAATTATAGGGTGTTATTACATTGTAGGATTCTATCTTAACATGATACTTAACCTGTTGAAAATTTAAATATATAAAAATATTATTTTTCGGTTCTTTAACTTTAAGTTATTCTTAATTAAATTATTTAATTTAAGTACAATATAATATACCATAAAATAGTTACATTTAATTAATTAGATTTAACAAATTATATCAATCTTTAGAGTCATGATATGAGTAATATATGAAAACATAAAAAAATGCGAGTTTATTTAGAAATATGTTCATTATTAGAGTATATTTTGGGTTTCCTTTATTGGGTTTATGCTTTACTTCTTTGCCTTATGATGGTATATATATACCTCAACTCTCAAAAATAATTAAGTCTCTTTCATAATATGGTATCAAGCGACAAGCTTAATGTAAAAAAAACCTAGCCACACCGCCTCCTGCACGCTCTGATCAAATTCTTTGTTAGCTCTTATCCTTCTCAGTAGGCGAAATGAATCTTCTTCCACCTTGTCATCATGCCTCGTCGTCAATGATCTTGAATAGTAATGATCAGCCTTAGAACTTAATGACAATCATTTCTCAGTGTGTGCTCGAGCACCACTAAAACTCATAGCCATAAATTATTCTGTGTGGCAGCTCATCACATCTCTTCTATTTGGGTATGATTTACTTGGCTTTATCAACGGCTCAAAGTCGTGTCTTCCGGTAATGATAACTCAGCTGAATCTTTGCTTCCCCCTCCCTCCCAATCGGATCATTACTCTACAGCTCCGATAAGACCAATTGTGCTTCTCAATGCAATTCTTAAGGTCCTATCTACCACCCTTATCAGTTTATCTCTTCCTTACGCACGTCTCGAGCTAGGTGGACATAGCGCCAGTTTCTAGTCAGGCCGTTAGCGAGGTCAGAGCCAGAATGCAGGATGCTCTATACCAACTGCTTTGTGACACCCTAACCGCCACCCACATGTGATGTAGGGCGAGGGTGTCACTATTCATTTTACCTGTACGCTATAACATGTTCATTCATATACTAATAAGCATGTATCTTGAGATATATTCTGCGGAGGAGGAATTTCAAAATATATTCAAGCTCCACAAATGGGAGTGTTTTAACCTCTGAAAACTTTACATTTGTTTCATAATAAAGAACATTACATATACAGAGATAGACCAAAAAGTCTTTCGATTGTGCATCTAACTATGTGTTGACCTTGGAAGCGATGAGGTTGTCATTCTTGCCTCAGCTTAGGTACCTATGTGGATGAAAACTAGTGCTAAGCTTTACGCTCCCAGGTAAGGAATAAACTCATGGGTGACCACTAACACGGGATCATCGCACTTCTATCGGATACATATACATCTAACACATCATATCATTTAAACATGCTTATGCATATCTCATATTTACTCATCATATCATGCTTCATTTCTTGCTCAGCGTTCATATAAAACTCATATGTCATATTCAAGTCATTTGTTTTATGTTTCATGCATAAACCTTAGAAAGTAGATAAAGGAAACTATAAGGCCAATGTACTCAATGTAACAGTGATACATAATGGCCCCAAAGGCGCTATTATCATTATGTGAGACAATGACTATCTATAAGGGCAGAAAACCTTGTAATCACCCCAAAATAAGTCCAGCTATTGATATATTTGTAAGCTTGTTTTTTACTAATAGGCATACTCATCTATCCCTACGAGGGTTCTAAAGCGGTGTCATAGGTATTTTATATTTCAATACATATCATATTGAATAATTATGAAATCCGATAAATATATCACGATATTTCTGATATTTTTCGTATCTTTGTTTTCATATCTCTGTATGTATGAATAACTATGGTTTACCATGTATGCTTATAGGCTATTTACTATATTGTTTTCTTAAAATTTATATGGATGGATTCCTGGAGCTCAAAGGCTTTCCATAGAGATAAAGAACATCCTAAGCAGGAGTTGAATGGAAGAAAGTATGACTGTCCCAAAGTTGGAGGCTTCCTTGAGCAGTGACTACCAAGCAAAACCAATGAGAATACTATTTCATGATTTTGAATAACCATGAGTTCCAATTTCATCAAGCTATATTGATGGATTCTGAACTCCAGTAGTTTTATAGAGTCAAGGCATCCAAAGCAGAGTTAGGACAAAGAAATAGACGTCTACAGAGATTGGGCTTCCCATGACAGTGGCTAAGTAGAGACCCGGCGGGACCTCATTTTCATGATTCAGGACTCATCTAGTTCCATTTATCAGGCTATATATGGATGGATTCTAGACTCAGAGGGTTATAGAATTAAAGAACATCAGAAATGGATAGTTGAAGAATACAACCTAGATAAAGCATAGGTTTTAGAGAAATTTGCAAGGCAACATCTCCTAAAACCCCAATATTTCCTTATTAAAAATGTTCCTCAGATGAGGATTACAATCAAACCAACCTAAGTCAAACACAGCAAACAATTCCCCAAGCATATGAGAGGCTTATGGTTTGCTAACCATCTACAGTGTCAGTTCAAGAAGAGTTTCTAAGTCTAAAAAATTTGGGGAATCCATATAATTTCCATACAACCCCAGTCATGCGACAAATAACAACTCAAATCTGATCTAAAACTGCCAAACACCACCAATATCCCAAGTAGTTCTTTTAAGACCCAAATTTATCAAAGAAAGAATAGGTTTATGGTTTTGATTTTCCATATAAAACCTGCATCCATACCAATTATTACAAAAATCCATAACTCTTTGCTTTCTTCTCTTTTCCTCTTCTTATACCTTCTCTCTCTTCTTCTCCCTCTCTCTCGTTTTGCTCTCCCCAAAATGCCCAAATGAGAGACTAAATGGGTTTTTATCCCAATTTGATTTAATTTTCCACTAATTATCTTTGGTCCTTATAGCTCCTCTCTCTTTTCCACTAGTTATATTGTTTCACTTTGGCCCATAGTATTCTTACCTTATGACTTTTATATCCTATTTTGAAAAATTCCACTTTTACCCTTGTATCTTGTACAATTTCCGAGTTTCTCAATTTTCATGTTTTGAATTTAAATTCGAAAAATTCAAATGATACCTACAAAATACCCTAAATGTGCTGAAAATGACTAGGGTATATTTTGAGTGTGCGAGACTACCTCTCAAAAAAGGCGTATGCCTCGCTGCCTTGACGAGATCCACGATCCATGCGAATCTTGCGGCGGTAATAAGTAATCGGATTCAATGCGGCTACATCTGGAATGTCCAAACCTGTATTGGCTCTCTTGCTCTTGTAGAATGTCATGTTGACTTTGATGAACTCTCCATCTAGTCTTCAGACGGACTTTGCCGGTCCTACTTGGAACATATCATGCCTACAAGTTCAAAGCTCGGTTATGTTTGAGGAATTGTTTGAGCACCTACTTAATTTACAAATTGTTTGCAACTTTCGGTTCATAAACTGCACGCCTCCTCCCTCTGGCCCCTTGGTGCTTCACGACCCTTCATCCACATCATGTCGATCGACCCACGGTGTGGACGGGGCCATACTTAGGTCTCTGTAGTCTTGGATTTGCCAGTGCCCCCTGTAATGACCCAGATGAAGGACATAAATGACTTTGCCTCGGCATGCCCTCTCATGCCTCTAAGCATCGCAGCTCCATAGGCCCGAGTTAGGAGAAGCGCAAATGCTGCTGGGTGTTATCAACTTATTGGTATCGCAGAAGCACTCCCTTCGACCAATGTAGTCATCTATCCACCTACCAACGCACTCTTTGCACTCCCTTTGAGCTACGCTGGGCCAACCGCCACCACTGTGCAGTGTGTACTTATTCTGCTCCTCCACAGGTGTTCCTTTAGTTGGGTTGTTTGACTGGGTGCCTCACATGTGACCACAGATCTTGCTACATGACTCTTCATGAGTTGTAGACCGCCTCTAACAATGTTATTATTGGTAGTGGTTGTTTATAGATTTTGGCTTGTGGCTCCTTCTCCGATACCTCTCTCCTTACACGTTATTATTTTCAGCTATCATGTGCTGCCATGTCTAAAACCTTATTTGATCTCACTTTATGCAATAACCTATTATTAATCACCTTTTTACTCTTTCTTTCAGTGTAGATCGTCACATAGGAGTCACTTTGGTTCATGAGGCAGAAGAAGCGTTTTCTGTGTAAGTAGAAACCGATCCCTCTTGATCTTACGTGGCTGTCTTCTTGATTACAGTTCTGACTTTCACTTATCTCCATGTGGCATAGTCGTCTCGGTCATCCGTATTTGCCCAATTTTTGGAAATTTCTTAGTGTTTTAAGTATTTCTTTTCCTAAAGAACATTTATGTTCCTTTTCTTGTAACTCATGCAATATTAATAAAAGCCACAAGTCACCTTTTCTTTCATCAATGACGCTACCTCTTCTCCTCTCTTGGTAACGCTTTTTTTCGATGTTTAGACCTCACCCATTTCCCCTTCGATGGTTTCACTCTTATTCTTTTGTTGACCATTACCTGAAGTACATTGACTTTACCAGATTCTGTCGTAAATGGATCTTCATTCAACCTTTAATAGCCTTCAAACAACTTGTTAAATATATTTACCTCCACGAAATTGAAACCTTCTACCACAAATAATGAGTTGATTTTTGGCTCTTAAATTTTCTGCGACCAATGGTATCACCCATCTCACTACACCTACATACAAAACATAATGGAGTACTCTGAAGGCATGGTATTCAGCATATTAATGAAACCAGTCTCACTCCTACATCAGGAAGGCTCATCCCTCTTGCATACGTGTTGTGGCACATCTGTTGTCTACAATAAATAGAATGCTAAGGTTGGTCTTTCTCTTGGTTCCTCTTTGAAAAGTTGTTCCATAAATAAATTGCATCGAAGCTGGGTAATAATGGTTGTTTATCATTTTCCACGTAGTTGATCCTATACTTCCGACCTCAGTCTAGAATCCAGTCTAACATGTCTCTGGTTTTACTCATAAGCCAGATTTTCTCTGAACATTCCTTTCCTCCATGAAATCTTTGTGTCCCATTGTTTTTCAAGTTTTGTGAAAATGTTTTCCGTTGGTGTCTCCCCTACCTCCACGGCACAGTACTAGACACGCTTACATAAACATCATTCCACAGGGCGACTATTTGGCACCGCCGACCTCATCTCGTCACCGCACTGACCTCCGCCGATAACATACGCTTGTATCGTCGGAGCTCACCGAGACTTCTCTTCCATCCTGACACCGGTAGACTTCCCGGCCAAAGCTTCTCCTACCGGCACCTGAGCCTCATCATGGCCCACTAACCTCCAGTAGGGCTTCTTCTCTCTACTCGTCCGGCCCGACCTCATCTGACACCCACGGAGCCTCCCGACGAGCTAATTTTCCTTTCCCATGTTGTGAGGCTCCTCAGTACTCCACTTGTCTGACACCTCACCCATCCTCCGCAGGTTATTCTTACAGTTCATCACTAACCCGAATCCACCGTCTGTTTGGCTGTTGGTCAAGGCCTCATACCACCTATACAAATCAATCCTCAGACCTTTACCCATTCCTGACTCCTGGTCTTCCACCTTCTCTCTCCCCCATGGCCTTCATCCATACGAAGCAGGAGCTAAGAATGACGTGTCAGCCCAGCTTGAAATGGCCTCACTACCATAATCCACCTTTCGAACCACCTTGCTTTGTTGCCCAAAGGGATCTGAGTGGAGTTACGCGATGCGGGAAAAATATGATGCTCTCATCTGGAACGGTACTTGAGCTCTAGTTCCCGAGTCGGGGCGAGGAATATTTTAGACCCATGAATGGGTGTTTCACATCAAACAGAATCCTGACGGCTCTATTGCACGGTATAAAGCTCGCCTTGTTGTTAAAGGCTTGCAGAACGAGTTAGACCTTGCGGCTTTCATGAGACTTTCAATCTCGTGCGGTAAATTCCATCGTCGTCCATACTATGCTTAGCATTGCACTCAATCGTCAGAGGTGTGAATAATGCCTTCTCAATGGGCATCTTATGGAGGAGTCTATCTTGTGTGGCAAGTAGAGACATGCGCAACACCAATTCTCGCATCATGTCTGTCGTTTACCTGAGGCTGTTACTAGCTCAAACAATCTCCCAGAGCTTGGTACCATGAGCTCTGCACTTTCTTACTCTCTCTCGGCTTTGTCACATAATGTGCAGACTCGTCTGTCTTTACTCCGCCGTAATGCCTCTTATTTCTGGTCTATATTTGATGATTTAATTATTACAGTAGTATTACGCTGTCGACATTGTTGTTCGTGACAGTAACTTATCAAAGGATCTTGAGCGCTATCTTTACTTACCGGCGGAGTTGGGGTTTGGCTCACTTTGAGGGGTCTTCTACTACTTGTGACCAAAGTATGTCATTGATCTTCTAAGCAAACATAACATGCTAGACTCCAAACCTGTCTCTACACTGCTTGTCGCATGTATTTCTCTTACTGCTAAAGATGGTACTGTGTTGGTCAATGCCACCATGTATCGTCAAGTTGTTGGTGGCCTCCAGCATCTCCGGATGTCTCCTTTGCCATGAATAAACTCTCCCTATTTAGCCACACACCGTTGACACTACGGGAGCAATCAAGCGTCGCCCGTTATCTTAATGTAGGGATCTCTAGGCCATCAGGCTGAACACTCTCAACATTGCATGGTTTCCCTCTTGTGGGGACTGGGTTGGTAACCCATATGATGTGCCTCGATAAGTGTTTTTCTTATTCCTTGGTGCTAATCCAATCTCACGGAGTTCTACCAAGCAGCGCATTACCATTGGTTCTTCTTTGCCCAGCTACCCGTGGGTAAAATCGTTGTTGTCGGAACTTCTTGTTCCCGTGCAATCACCGCCTACCCTGTTCTCGGACAACCTTGGTGCCACTTATCTCTTCGCTAATTCCTGTCTTTCATTCTTGCATGAACCACCTTGCGATTGATTATCACTTTGTTCGTGATTCAGTCATTCGAGCTACGTGTTGTTCATGTCTCCGCTGGTATTGACTTCTTGTCCACTTACCGTCCTATCTCAGCCTCGCCTTTTTCCCCATGTAACAAGTTTGTGGTATTATATTTCATCTTGAGGGGGCATATTAGAGTATATTTAGGGTTTTCTTTTATTGGCTTTATGCTTTTACTTCTTTGCCCTTGTATTGGGATATATATACCTCAACTCTCTCTAATAATAATTAAGTCTCTTTTTCATAATACCAACAAGTTGTCTTCTGAAAAAAATTTATTCAAATCAACAAATTAAATACATATCAACCAAATAAATAATCAGAAATATTCATGCTTTCCAAAATATATACAAATTAGAATCCATAATTTGAATGGTATACGGTGGTATTCTCATTGTAGTTCACCATGATCTACAGTTCCACTTACCACTTCCAAATCCAATAGATCCTGTAATGATTGGTTCCCAATAAGTTTCATCTTTTAAGGATGTATTTCCTTGAGGGGATTTTAAATCCCATAAATTTCATTAATAAAATAAATAATTATTAATATTAGTAATGAAAGAAAATGATAAAATTCAAATTAAATTAATGATTCTATAAACATTAAATAAAATTAAAATTAAAAAACTGTTTTATAAAATCTACCAGAGTGTTTATACTTCACTTTTTTCTCTCTCTAAAATCCATATGTTTTAGACTTCATATATCGCCTTAAACCTTATTTAGTAAATGAAAAGAGAGAAGGCGTACCTTAGTGGAATGGTAAGGCTTGGAGCATGTCTTCATCTTTTGTGTTGTGACTTGATCTTTTGTGTTGTGACTCCTCTTCTGATGGGATATCATTTCTTGACCTTTTCAGATGATTATCTTGGAGTTGGGTTTGGGGGTATATAAGATATGTATCCCACAACTTTTCACTTTAATGGATTTGTCATCACAATATTGGAAAGAGCTGCCATCAAAACAAGCCTTGAAGTTATTCCACCTTCTGGATAGATACTTATTCAGAATGCTACTTTGAGGGAAAAAGGACACCACCAATTCTGGATCTATTGTGCTACCTTTATTATATGCTCTTGGCTCATAGGTTCTACTTATGAAATTTAACATTAAACGATTCACCACCAGTATAGATTGATCACCATGGGATATGCTCAATTCACACTGAAGGGGGTGATCATATATGTTGTGTAGCTAGATTTAGCGAGACGATTTCAACGGTGAAGTCCGTTTCGTCATCCGAGATGTAGAAAAATTTCGGATTTTTTTATCGAAATTACTATTTTACCCTTTCTTAAAAATTTAGATTTTCTGGGGTTTCACAGTCAATATCTATAGTATTCGCCAACACGAACACAACACAAATAATAAACGGGTCACAAATAACAAATTCAAATATGACTCAATTACTAATCGGATAACACGATACGACACGTATAAACCGTTTATTAATTTGGTAATTTAAAATAATATAAATTATAATTAATTCATCAATATTTAACTTTAAATAATATATATATATATATATATATATATATATATATATATATATATATATATATAATGGATTAATCTAGGTTAAATATTAATTAATATATTAATTAAACGGGTAAATACAGGTTAATTTCATGTTATGTGGATTGATGCAAATATAACATGTTTATTAAATTAAAATAGGTTATTCATGTCAACACGAATTTGACCCAAACACAATTATACTCAACCCAAACCCGCAAAAATTGTGTCAAGTACGAGTTATGTTTGGGGATCGTGTCAAATTTTGTGAGGCCTACCTACATGTTTCCTTTTCACACTATGACAGTGCGGTTTTTTTTTTTTTTTTTTTTTTTGCTTTTTGTGGAAAACAAGTTGCTTTTTGGGACTATTTTTTTTTATTTGTACTTTTTCATGTCTTATTGCTGAATTTTTGAAAATTTTGACTAAAAATGAAAGTCAACATTTTGATGGTTTTTCTATTTAAAAATTTTTTTTGATTTCGAACTCTTAAAAAACCGAAATCATGAGAAAATCATACTCTATGGTCAATTAAACTCATGATTCTTTTCATGTTAATTGAATAAACACATGTATTTTAATTTTTATTTAAAAATTTTATTTCTCCACAATTTAGATAAAAATGAAAAGATAGATTTCTTTTTTTCTTTATTGTAGATAGGATAATTACTTTTATTTAAATATTAATTTTCTAAAATTTTGGATAAATTATCAATTTTGCATAAATTATTCATGAATTTACATGTACAATGCGGATGATTTTTTGTGGTATTATTTTTAAATATGACTTAAAAATTTATTTACTAAATAATTTTTATTTTTATTTTTTATAAATATGTTAAAATGTTATACAAACATTATATAAATGTTTTCGTTTTATCATAATGATAAAGTTAGATTATTATGATACAAATAAATATTAAATTAAACTGTCATTTTTAACATATTAAGATGTTATGATGGTGATTTTTAGCCTATAAAAATAAACAACTTAATACTCAATAAAAAAAACACTGGCCTCCTTTTATCTCAACTTTTGCTTACTTGTTTTCTAGCCACTTGTCTTCCTAAAGAAAATCGGTGTTTTGTAATATTTTGGCGAAATCACCTCTCCTACCCTCGTTTATCAATTTATTTCTTAAATAGATGGTTATTCCATATAGATCTGGGTTTTATTTTGTTTTTCGTGATGTCTTTGTCTAGGTCGCGGGTGGTTGTGTTATCTTGTAACGGCGTTTTGTTTCATCATCTTATTCTGGCGTTTTATTTGTGTGTGGAGCTGATTCAAACGAACAAAGAATATTCAATTTGATAGAGAAAACAAATCATGTTATGGTGGTCAATATGTTGTAGAACTGGAGTCATAGGTATTCTAGTCTTTATAGTATTATCAATTTTGTAGGTTTCGAGCCGATTTATTATGTTATTAACTTGTGTGTTGGTTCCTCTTCTATGGTTTTTAGCGATTTGAGTAAGAATTTAATGTATTGCTAATTTGAATCAATAAAGTTACTTTCTTAATTTAAAAAAAATACTCAATAGAAATAAAGTATTGAAAAACAACTTAATACTATTAAGCACAATTTAGAACAAAAGTTCTATCGCCACCTACCTTTATAATCAAATCCAAGTCTTTTTTATATTTGTTCTATATATTGGTATTATTTATTTTATTAATACAATAATAATAGTCATTCCTTATTGAGTGAAATATTTTTGCTTGAATTTTGTACTTCTAGTTTATGCATTTTAGATGGCTTATAATATTTTCACTATTTACATTTTTTATATATACAATACTGATTATTAATAGTCCATCATGTCTAGTTCATGTAGTATAACTCTTTAACATTTCAAATAGGTTAAACATAGGGAAGGGAGGGGTCCCGAGTTCGAGTCCCATCGGGGACAGTTTATTACATTGTAAATAAATTGTTTAACTGTCAAAAAAATAGAGAATAAAAACCATAATGGAAAAAAAAAAAAAGATAATATTGCCATTCACCAAAGTCATTTAAGTAATTTCATTATTTTAAATAATGTGGAATGCCATGTGGATCCAATTTTTGCTGATTCGGTATCCTAATTAACTTTGAACAGTATGGGAAACACTTGATTGAACAAAATTTAAGAGTTCACACTTGATTGAATAAAAAAAAAAAAAAAGAAAAAAGCTGAGACACCCAAATATTAAAAAAGTAAATAAAAAGTTGAGACACCATCTATACATAATTAATCCTTTCTAGAAGAGTTACCAAGCAACACCTTACTATATCCTATTGGAGCACATTTTCTATATATTTTTTTAAATTGATATTAGTAATATCTATTATATGGTACATGAGAGCTCTCAATTATTTATAATAAAAAAGTATAGGTTTAAAAAATTATTTAAAAACTATTAGAATATGTCTCAAATTTCTAAATAGTATTAGTGCTTTTGAAAGAATATTGTATATGATAATTCCTTGTTGTTATATTATTGTAATATTTGGTTTCCTTATAAAATAAGGAAAGTTGTTATGAATATCACTATAAATATTCTAAGTCACAAAGGGAAAATTTTTTGAGAGAGATAAGCTCGTAAATGCTACACGGTGTGTGCAAAGATGTAAGAATTTGATGGATTGTGAGGTATTTTCTCGATATTGTAGACATGGTAGGGTTTCATGATTTTTTCTGAGATTTAATCGCAATACTACGATACTCCCGATCTTGTACTCGCCTTTAGAATAATGAAATATTCTCTCTTATCAGATTGATGTAGGCATGATTGGCGAACAAATCAAAATCTCATATCTTTATGTGATTCCTTTTATATTTGTGTTCTTGAATTAATATTCTCATACATCAAAGCTTGCTTCTATAAAAAAACTAGTATTAGAGTTTCTGGTTAAATATATCTAGAAGAACAAAATATTATAGAGCACACACAAGATGAAGATAAAATGAATATTAGTTTAAGGTGCAATCATTGACTTATGGATTTGATCCAAGATGAGGATTTGTTTGAATATGTATCAAATTCCTAACTAGTATTAATTCCTTTTTTGTAAAGAATATTGTGTAGGATAATTCCTGGTTGATATATTATTGTAATATTAGGTTTCATATAGAATAGGAAAGTTGTTAGAAATATCACTATAAATATTGGTTCTGAGGAGAGAAAATGTTATGAGAAAGATGGGCTCGTAAATGCTACGGTGTGTGCGGAGATGTAAGGAGTTAGATGGATTGGTAGTGTTATGAGGTATTTTCTCGGTATTTTGGCCATTTTAAGGTTTCATGATTTTTCCTAGTCGTCGCAATACTCTAATACTCCAATCTTGTACTTTACTTTTAGAAAGTAGAAAGATTCTCTTTCATTTGTGGATATAAGTTTGATTGATTGAACCACATTAAAACTTCGTGCATCTTTATGTGGATTACTTTATCTGTGTTCTTGAATTTATATTCTCATGCATCAAAGTTTATGCTTCTATAACAAAAACATTGAGGTGTTAAAAAATTTTCTTGGCTATCTGAATTTTAAAATTTTTGAGAAGGCGTTTTGAAGACAAAAGATAAATTTTTACTTACTGTACAATATGTTAAAGGAACGAAATCTAAACAAACAATTCAAAAATGAAAAACATGATACAAAATTTAGTAACCCTTTAAAGCTCTTTCCCATGCTTACTATAGTAAGGATGATAATACAAGAAACAAACTATGTGTTCATTATGCTAACTCATGTGGGGAGGGTGCTCGCATCGTATCAAAAGGTTAGACATGGGCCCAGTTTCAAAAAGAAAGGCATATGAGGAAAGGGGTGAGGAAAAGGTTCTCGGGTTCGAGTCCCAATGGAAACAATTTACTTCATTAATGTAACTAAAGTATTTTGTTGTCAAAAACAAAAAACAAGCAATCTGTTTTGATTAAGTCTAAAGCTTGAGATCGGTCTTTCAGTCCTCTCAATTTTTGTTGGATGCTCCTCAAGCAGTTCTATCATCATCATCTGCTCTTAACTTTTTGAATAGTAACCCCCTTCCACAATGATCCATCATCTTTGGCATAGATGAGATTAATGTCACACTTTTCCACCTTCACATGTGTTCCATGAAATGAAGCCTTCAAGAATCTATAGTTATTTGAATGATACATCTCATAACACCAACCTTAGGATAACTAATCACCCAAACTTGATTTTGATACACCACCATTATTGTAGCATCAAAAGGAGTCCAAAAGGGTCATCCACAATTCCAAATTTCTCACCAAGGAAACTTAATTCACATTTTAAGCAACAAGGAACCAGTCCTTAACTTCAATTCATCCATAACTTTCTCCTCAAATCCATCAATTGGAATCTGAGAAAAGAGAATAAAGAAAATCAGCAAATCATTATCCTGATACCAATTGAGAGGAAGTTGTATCGTTAGTCATTTCAATATTTTGATAGCTCCTCCAGCCTGGAACTCCACTGCTTCCATCAATAAAAAAGACTAATCCCACCATCATGAGACACCTGGAATAAATATATCAGATGAACCAAACCGCGTTCAAAATCCTGCACAAGTAACATATAGATCCTATGTCATGTTCTAACAGTTCTGTGCCATGAAAATAATACCTGAATATCTGATTTGAAGCAATTGAGGAGGGAGTGCAATAACTGGGTCTGCCTCTGCAGCGGCAACAATGATGAACTGACCATGTCCATCTATTTCTCGTAGACTTGATGGAAGCTCGGGAATTTCTAGAAGTAACTTGCAGTGACTGATCTTAAGGATTCTGAGCTTAGACAAGTTACTGATGTTAGAAGGTACCTTACAGATGTTGTTCCCACTTAGATTCAACACTTGCAGCGATGGTAGATGGAAAACTTCACTGGCGATTCCCCCTTCCTTCAGGTTACAGTAACTCCGATCATTCTTTTAAAGCTAGCACAAAGCTACAACCCATAATCCAGGATAGCTCCCGGCATCTGATCCTCCCAATGTGATCTATTCGGTGTTCCCCTTGCCGAGCTCTCGGAATTATGGCTCTGATCAGGTTGTGGGCTCCCGGGATTCAGGCTACCATGTTGGAAGAACTTAGGTTCAAGGTTCCAAAGTTGTAGGAACTCAGGTTCTGGGCTCCAATGATGTATGAACTCCTGTCCTTGGTTCATAAATTCTAGGTTGTTAGGTTCTAGTAGGAAATCTAGTTCCATAGCATCATGACCACAATAAGCTTTAACATTTTCAATTCCAAAATCAGATAAATGCTCAAAACTCCTTAATGTATTGGGAAATTTGTAGAGTTTTGAACAGTTATGGACAAGAAGAGTTTTAAGAGATCTCAAATTACAAATGCTCTCAGGAAGACTCTCCAGGCTTTCACAATGCGCTAAATCCAAATATTGAATCCCTTTTAGATGTTCAATTGACCATGGCAGATATCTTATACCCGTTCTGTCTAAATAAACCTCTCTTAAATTTTCCATCACATCCATAATTTCTGGCAAACCCTTCAGTTTTGAACAGCCACTGCAACAAAGTGTTTTAAGATGTTTCAATTTATAAATGTCTCCTGGAAAGATCCACCAAGGTTTTTCACAACCTATCCATTCAAATCAAATAAATAAATAAATAATAGGTAAATTAATAGCTTCAATCCAAGTCAATGAACGTTAATCAAAATTATATTACCTTTAATAATTAGTATCTCCATGTTCGGCATACTTGAGAAGTCTGGGATTTCGATGAGATGTTGTGAATAACTGACATTTAAGACCTTTAACTTCTCAAACACCTGTAACAAAATAAATAAAAAATATATCCGGGACATCAACACTAATGTAAAGTTTAAATATAGCCAAATCAACAATATTCATACCTTCTTATCCCAAAGTTCCTCTATGCTGCTACTTTGCAAGCTGAGTTCAATTAGGTTCTCTGCATGGAAACTTGATGGCAAGGATTTCAGTGGGTATCCATCCCAATGGAGATATCTTAAATCATGTGAAGGGAATGTAAAGTCTCCAGGAAGGTGCCCTTTGGGAATCTGCACATCATTGCAATATTTCACCATAGAGTCATATTGAGCATCTTGATGGACTTTGAGCAATCTAAGTCTCTTCATTCTTCTGAAAGCCTTGGAAGTGAATTGTATTTGTTTTGATGTTGACGTGTCTAGTATAATCCCTTCAATTGCTTCTGTCCCCTAAAAAAATTAAAAGTTGATTAGAATAAATTAATCAAACAAGACCTAATTAATAAATAAAATTGTATACAGTATGTATGAGTTATTAATTAGGACTCACTGTATTTCTTGTCAACACACCAGTGGACATCCTCACCTTTCCACAAATGACTCCTTCTTAATTCTTTCAAGCATTGTTTTCGAACAATTTCCCAACCCATGTGTTGTAATAAATCATGCATATCTATGTTATTGTTCTTAATAGTTAAGAGACACTTATCAACTAGAACTCTAATTCCACTCTCTGCATAGAAGTTGCAGCCATTTAAAATTCTTGAGACAAAATCTCTGTCTTTCCCCTTAAAAAAGCATACTATGTCAAGAAATATTTCCTTTTCCACATCATCTAGTCCATCAAAGCTTATCTTAAGGGCACTTTGGATTTCCATGGGAAGTTTTCTTTCTAGTTTGCACAATGAGCTTTCCCATTCAAGTATTGTCTTGCCAAAAAGAAAGATACCTAAAACTTTAAGTGCTAATGGAAGTCCTTTGGCATATCCTATAGCACGATTCAAGGAATTCTATAATCGTCCTTAGGAGACTTTGTAAAAGCATCTTAGGCTAAAAGCGCAATAGATTCTTCATGATGTAACTCTTTAGCCTCATATGTTTCATCCACTCCATGAACATCTAGCAAATGTTTATCTCTAGTTGTTATAATGATTCTACTCCCTGGACAAAACCAATCGTGCTTTCCAACTATGTATTCTAATTGGCATAAGTTATCAACATCATCAACAACAATCAGAACCTTTTTTGCATGTAGTCTGTCCTTTAGCACATTTATTCCTTCATCAATATTATGTAATTTTATATTTCTTCCTTTTAGAATATCATGAAGAAGTTTTTGTTGTAATTGAAGTACACCACAACAATTTCCCATTACTCTAATATTTTCAAAGAAAGCTACTACCATCGAATTGATCTGCGAGATACTATTACACAAACAGCTTTGGCAATGGTAGTCTTACCAATTCCACCTATTCCATAGATCCCAATCATCACAGAACTTCATTCAACAATGTTTATAAATGATTTGAGTTTATAGGCTCAGAATCATTCAACTAAGTTCTCACCCACATGTAGAATCTTACAACTCAATCGTTTACAAATATCATTGGTAATTTTCTTGATTAGCACAGATTCCTTACCTGCCAATTGTAACATACAAAGTACATGGGGTTAGAGTGAGTTACAAAAGATAAATGACTTTCTTGTTGATAATCACTGAAGCTAAATTGGGGCAAATTCAATATAAAAGTAAAAATATCAAGCTTTATGAATTAAATTATTGATTGAGGTGCACATTTCAAGTATGCATGTTATAGGCAAAAGTATAATACAAAATTTAAAATTTGATATGTGCTAATTCATTAATCAACTATCTCAAAAGTTGAAAATGAAGGTACCTCATGTTTCAAGTTACAACTTTTCTTCTATGCCCCCTAATCTACTAGCATTGTTTATCGTTTTGTTGATGGAGCTTGGCTTCTTTTCTCTATTTTTTTTTATAAACAAGTGTGTATATGATTCATTTTCAATTTTATTTGTCTCGATAATTCTATCAACTTAACAATTATAACGTAAGTTTCAAACTTATTTTATTTATCTCAAAATTGTAGGATGATTCTAATTATAATAATCTTGATTCTTAGTTAATTCTATATATTAGTTTGTCAAAAATGAAATAAAGGTTTCAAATGCCACTTGATTTCAAATTCATCTATAGGTATCAATAGGTTTTCAACAATGTATGCTGAGACAACTTTGGATTCTAGTAGTTCTTGTATCAAGTAATTACTTGTTCAAGGTTTATAGATTTTTTTAATTATGAATTTATCATATAATATATCTTAAGAGTTTCATGAATTTTAGAACTGATGTTGTTGGGGAAAAAAATCAAGAAATTGGATAGGCTCTCATCATGCTTTATTTTGAGTAAATCTAAGGATTAGGATGCCTTCATTGATGATCTTTTTAGTAACCATTTAACTTAGTTAATGATTTTTTAGGTATCTAGACTCATTAAAGGACTCAGGCTAATGCAATATTTTTTTTCAAGGTTGAAAATCAAGCAATTTGCTAACATGGAGAAGTCATGACAATTTGATGGTTATTAGTCATGACTCTATATATTCTATTCAATGTGGAACCATGCATAGAACACGCATACCATGGGAACTTATTTTTTATAGTAAAGATAATGTTTCAATAATTATGAGATGAGCGTCACTACTTTGTTATCATGGGTGACCATGAACAAACATATCCGAATTGTTGAAAAACACGACTTAAAATATTTGTAGTACAACTCCTCAACATAAGTTTTGTACAATAAAAGTAGAATCTCAAATATAATATAATGCATAATAAGATAACAAATGAAACCCAATAATACAAAAGATTAAATTAAAATATTATATCATGTCATGACTTATAAGATTCCAATCCTAACAGTGAATATATATCATCCATCTTAGTGTAGAACAACCAACATAATAATGATCAATCTATGCATAGGAGGAAAGAGCCTGAGATTGACTTCGATATTAGATAGGTAATTCCAAATAGGAGAGACTAATTGCCTCTCTTAAAGGCAACCTTTGCCTATGTTCAACATAAGCAACAGAAACATATATGCATCAATTCTTTCTTGACATATATTTGGTCTGATAGCTCATGGCCCATGGGGATTACTTAGTAATGTTGCATACTGTTATTATTAATTAAAGTGAGAACAACCAATAGTAGAAAGAGAAAACTTAAGGTATGTTTGATTCCTGTTTTTTTTAAAATGTTTTTTGTTCTCAAAAACAAGGAGAACATAAAAAATAAGGAGAATGTGTTTGATTCCCAAGAAAAACACAGAAAACACTAAATTCAAATAACAAGAAAAGTTTTCGAAGAACACTAAAATAGTTTTCAAAAACTGTTCTCAATAATAGTTTTCAAAAATAGAAACCAAACAGACATATATATATAAATGAAAATGAAGAAAATTATAATTACCCATGCTCGAGATGCCATCCAGAGATATTGCTCACTTCCCTTAGGGCTGCTTTCCACCTCTTTGTTTCTTCCTCATATTGCTTTTCATGATTAACAAACGCTTCTATGAAACTTCCTGTTTGTTTTCGTACATCCGATGGATCTACATGATAGAAAATCGGGATGATTGTTTGCCCATTTTCTTTCACACACTCAATGATCTTGACAAGTTCATCTAAACACCATCTTGAATAGGCATAACCTTTTGAGAGAAAAGCGACTACGCAAAATCCTCGACTCTTGATGGCTTTTGAGGCTTTGGTGTAATCTCACTTCCTCTTTCAATTTCTTCATCATCTCCCAAAGTGTGAATTCCTCTCCTCAATTAAGAATTTGTATAAAGATGATCAGGTGAAATTCTCAGTGTCTTCCCTAAAACTCAAAGAAAACATCGTATTTCCATGGAGGAATTGAAGTTGAAGAAGAAGAAAGAGCTCTTTCAATGCTTGTGGGAGCCATCCTTGGGTTATACGCTACGAAGTATGGGAAATTAAGAGTTAATCTAACTTCCCTTAGCTTGAATGTTCGGTTGGCCTAGCGCAAATTAAGATGATGAAGAAAAAAAAAACAAGATCTTTATTGCCAAAGGGTCATTAAGTACCTTCCAATCAATCAGGGGCCGGCCATTTGCCTACCAATCAATCATGGTGTAGGCTATGGAAAATGCATGGAGACTCAAGTAAAGCCTCAGTAGCCGCCGGCCTTCCAATAATTTTTTACAATATTGGTTTTTTTTATTAGTCATAAAATCCATAGATTTTGTTTTATTCCTTGGGCGATGATTTCATGTAAATTGCCGGAGTATTTATGTTTTTGCCAAACCTTGCTAGTTTCATAAGATCAAAACTAGGATGGCAACTTACCCAATTTTTTTCACTACCCTCCCCCGGGGTCGGGAATGGGATTCTTAAAGAAAGGCCGGGTTTGGAACAGGTCGGGTTTGCATTAATTTATTCCATCCGGCCCCGAATGTTAGTTAATATTTTGACCCTTTATAGAGCTTTGGACATATTTAGTTTTTTTTTTTTAAATTTCTAAAATGAAAATAATGTTCAAGCACAAACAAGAATGCCGTAAGTTGCAGAATTGCAGAACACTTAAAATAAATAAATCAGAATGATTATAATAACTTTAAAAAATTTTAAACATTTGTAATGTTATAAATATGGCATTGACTTCTTTTTTAAAGTTACTACCAATCTATGATTGCAAGATTTAACTAAAAAAAATTTCCAATGCCAATGACTAGGTAATACTGCTCACAATTTTAATTTGGACATTATTTTCATTTTCAACCATTTTAGTAACTTTTATTTCAAACCTAAATACGAGAGCAGCCCTTTATATATAAACATTATTTCAAGGTTAGTGTTCATTCTTTGCTTCGCATCTTTCTCTCTTCTTCCCCATTCTCTCTCACCTGCTTCATCACCCATTCTCTTACATTTCTCTCACTTTCGTCTTTCTCCTCCCTTTTTCCTCATTCACTCAACCTCTTCATCTTAGATCAAGTCTTCTTCAAACTTCTAAAGATTTTTGCTTTTACATTTTGTTATTTTCTTTTTGGCTTCTTTTGGCCGTTAGGAAACATAAGCCCTAGATTTCAGATCAAGCCTTCTTCAACCTCTCGAAAGGTTTTTGCTTTTATATTTTTGTTTTCTTTTTTCTTTTTGTTTTGATTCATGAAATGATAAGTCTTGTGAAACAAATATATTTTCGGGGTTTTCTTAGATTTTAGAAGTTCAAGATTGATAGGAGACAGCCTACTGTCGCACGCTTTTTTAATAGTTTAGAATTTTAATAACCACGTCCCATGCTTTTTTAATAGTTTAGAATTTTAATAACCACATTCCACGCTTTCTTTAATAGTTTATAATTCTTACTACTTTATTTTATTTATTGCAATTATCTTTTATCAAGATAATTAGTGGAGTGGATTTAGGAATCCACTATATTCACTAGCATGCACGTTTCAATTATTAGTTTTGTATCTTTGTCAAACAAACAACCCCCAAGGGTTTTATCGTTTTGTATCATAGCCTGTCCTAAATGGCAACCCACAAGGAGAGACTCGAAACCTTGGAGAATAATGTCAATGACATCTAAGAAGGCATGACTAAGATGTTTGTTGAGTTGTAGAGGTTGTCAAAATCCTTGAATTCAAGGGGGATTTTGGGCAAGGAGCCCTAGCCAAAGTAGGATAAACGAGGGGGAGTCAGGAGGTGTTGCTTCGCCACTGCGACGGAATAGATTGGAGTTTCCGAGGTATGCCGACGACAACCCCACGGAGTGGCTTAATCGTGTGGCACATTATTTTGAATATCAAGAAGCAAAAAGTGATGATGGCGACTTACATGGAGGGTAGTGGCATCAATGGGTGGCGATAAGGCTACGTTGCATCCGGCCGACGAAAATCATGTAATGGCGCCTTGGCAAACCTTCGAAGAGGAGTTATGGTCCTGGTTTGGTCCACCTGCAGGGGTTAATTTCAATAAGCCATGAAGAAACCACGAAGCAAACGAGGTTCCACTACCAGAATATCGAAGGAATTTGAAAGATTGGGAATACGATACATGGGTGATGCAGGAAGAAGCGCGATTGGGATGTTCATGTGGGAAGATTGACGATGGAAATAGCAGGTGGCGGGACGTTCAAACCTTAATCATTGAAAGATGCCATTGAGCTTGTATGCGTATGAAAGGCCTATCAATTATGGGGATGAAAATTCACACATCCACCTGCATCTAGTGGAGTAACCAGAGTGCAATCTTCTAATGCAACCATGTGAGAGGCCCCAACACGGGATGAAGAAATACAGGCTGACGAGCCTGAGGCCTTTACTTCAATTGCAACGGCGGTTCACAGAGCCATCGCGTAGTCAACCTGACTATTGTTGCTTGAGATTAAGGAAGAAGAACCTAAATTGTAGAAACGCAGGACAAGGTGCCACTTGGGGAGGGTGATGATAGGAACAACACGTCTCCGTTTTTTAATAGTTTAGAATTTTAATAACCACGTCTCCACATTTCTTTTAATAGTTTAAATTTTAATAGTTTATTTTATTTATTCTGTGATTTATCTTTTATCTTTGAATTAATTAGTGGAGTGGATTTAGGAATCACTTATATCCCACTTGCATCACATATTTCAGTTATTAGTTTGTATTTAAAGCCTCGTAATTATAAGAATGAAAATTTTGCAAATTATTTCTTTATCAAACAAACAACCCAGGGTTTTTATCAAAAGATCTTCGGGTGTGAAATCTTGAGATTTGTTTATAAACTGATTGGATGCTAAGAAAGTGGTCTTGACAAGGCGGGATGGGATTCTGAAAAAAAAAAGAATTAGATGGTAATGAGTTCAGGACGGAGATTTGAAGACTGCTATCCCTAATCAAAACTGCTTTCAATTTTCTCAACAATTTCGATCATTTTTTATTCTTTCCTAAATGTTTCCTCTTCTCATAGTATTTTTACTAATCCAAACAAATTTACATTTGTTACATATATTTATATTATTTATAATAATATATGTAGTAAAATGAGATTAAAATTAGAGCGGTTTTATTAACCATTTAGAATGGGATGTTTTCTTTTTCTTTCTTTTTTTTTTTTTTTTGTTGAAAACGCAGTAGTTACTATTCATTACTTAATGACTTAAGTTAATTTTAAATTATATTTTTATTAGGTTATTTACTTAGAACTCAATATATAACTTTTTGCATCAAAAATTAAGATTGTTCTATAAAATTGACCTAAAATTTATTTTAAATCATCACTTTTACATACGTACCCTAATTAATTTTAAATAACCGACTGATCTTAGATAATACATTTATTTGTTAAACAAATATTCTAGAGGTGTATAGGAGAATTAAAAACTATTTTCTACCAAGGATGTGTTGTGGTTATGAAGCATGCATGGATGGAAATGGGGCGAGTTCAGGACGGGTTACTCCCATCTTGTTCCCGATTGCTTGACCATGTCCCATCCCCAGCTAAAACCCGTGTCGGGTGGGGGTCATTTTTTCCCCATTCATGTTAAGCAAAAAATCTAATAATCGTTCTCTCGCTCCGCCCCATCCCAAATAATGTTGAATATCTAACCTTAACAAGTGATTACACTGCAAAACTTAATCCTAACGAGTGATTACAGTGTCAAACAACAACAAAAAAAGCAAATCAAAAAGTGCACAATATCAATCAACAATCCTAAAATCACAATTAAACAATTGAAAATTTATGATAAAAATCAGGAAATTTATGTTTAATTGTGGTGTAAGAAGAAGAAGAAGCCTAAGCCGACCGACCCCATCGCTAAGATGAAGAAGAACCGTCGAAAGGAGAAGAAAATGACAAGAAGGCAGCCGTAGGGTTTGCTATAATTGGGTTTAAATACCCAAGTTTATTTGAGTATTAAGTAAAATATTGTAAATAACCTAGCAAGGAGGGGCGGGTTTGGGCAAAATCCATTATCGGCCCGAACCCAATTTGGATGTTTAAAAAAAAATTCAAACCCGATTACAAGGTTTCCAAACCCGTCCTAATCGAGGCGAGATGAAGCGAGTTAGACAAGTTAATTGAATAAAGTTATTGAATAAATAATTGTGTATTAGTCTTAGTAAATTTGAACATAAAGTTGTGGTTTTAAGTTAATTTACTGAATATGTTTAATTTACTTAATGAAATTATTAAGTCATATCATTATCATACTTAACTCATGTGATAAGTGTTAAACGTTTCAAAAAGGCAGGGCATAGGGAGGGGTAGGGTCCCGAGTTCGAGTCTCAATGAGGATAATTTACTATATTGTAACTAAAGTGTTTAGTTATCACAAAATAAAAGTCATATCAAGTTATTGAAGGAATTAATCAAATACCCTCTTAATATTTAACGTAATTTAGAACTTAAAAGCTATTTAAGTATACTGTTAGACCATTTCTATAGGTTAGAGAAAATGAATATTTAGACATAAACATAGATAATCACTACAGAACTTGGAACCAATTTGATCTAATGACCAAGAGTTTCTTAAACAAAGAAGATTCTAGGGTCAATTTGCTTCCTCTTAGGCTCTACATTTCCAATTAAGGCTCATATGGATATACATTAGCTCAATTTTGTTGGCCAAGGGATAATTAAGTTTTACAACCTCAACTCCCCTATCTCAGTTGTAATTTCTCACTCTCGTTCCCTTATTCACCTCCTAGTTCATCTAAGGTAATAAGAGGTGCTAATACATGGAAATCTCCTCATTATATAGGGGCCTTTTAGGGCTCTTCACTCTCCCCCTGGATTAGGGTTCATTTTTCATTATATAGGGGAGTTTTAGGGCTCAAAGCACCCATTCCTGGCGCTAAGCATCAAAGCTGGTGCTCCGGCGTGGCGCTCAACGCTGCTACATGCTGATATGCTGTCAATTTCGACCCTCTAACTTGTAACAATCATAAGTCCTCGAAATCCAAATTCGATGATTTTTTGGACTCTGAAAGAGATTAAGAGAAAATTCGATCCATGCCAAGATCTGGGCCAAAATAAGTCATTACATAGACTGAAAATAGGGAAGAACTTCTACTTGTGCACAAGATGTCTTGAAAATCTTCTATTTTTTGCTTCCCGGGGCAATAACTTTTTCGCTTGAGCTCCAAATTGAGTAATCTAGGCTTCCATGCGTAACTAAGGATGTCTAAAATCCATTTATGCCATGGGAAGAACCTTATGAGGTTGGCAGGCAATCGAAAAATTCCTCATTTTAGTCCTTGTTTATGCTCATTTGCTCCAAAATGTACCTAAAACCAAAAGAGAGTAAAATCAAGGAAAAAAAATATTGGCTTTGACGGATATATTAGTACTTGAATTTTACAGATATATCGGAATATATTGGTGGATATTTTTACATAAATATCAATAAAATAAAAATTATTTAAAATTCATTAAAAATGGTTAAAAAATTTTAAATTTGAAATATTAAATAATGAAAATAAATTAATACTTAGATTTTAAATATATAAATATAAATTTTTGAAAAATGAGACAATAAAATTGATTTCATTCTATACAATTTATGCATATTATATAGTAGAACCTTAAGTAATAAAATTATTAAAAATATATATTTATAATTTATTTTATTAAATTAATTTTAACTTACTGTAAAAATAATACTTGATGTTAGTGTGTTGTGTATTATTATTATATATTTCAGAAAAAATTTTAAAAGAAATTGACACTTTTTATATTTCAATAATATATAAAATTAAACAAAATTAAAAGGAAATCTAAAAAGTTAAAAGTGAAATTATAATAATTTTTAAGATAGGATAAATGGGATATATTTAATACTAAAATCACAATTTATTTAATTAAAATGCATTTAAAAATATAAAATATCTTATAGTTTTTTTAGAAAAGAATATCTTATAGTTAATTACGGAAAATATAAAAAATAGAAGAAAATATTTTCATATATTAAAATATATTTTCAGATATTATTGAAGTTTGAGATATATGACGGTTTTTAGTTTGGTTTGAGTATCTCAAGGAAAAATTTAAGGAGTTTAAGATATCCATTTAGGGAGTTTGAGGCAAAATTTAAGGGGGCTTTTAATATGATCTTTGAATTAGAATAATTAAAATATTAAAATTTAAAGCCATAAGTGTATTTTTAGCTGTTGGATGAGAGTTTCCTGCATCGGATGAAGCCACATGTCCTATCCGTTTTTTAAACAAAAGATGAGTCTAGTTTTTAAACAAAAGAGGCGATTCATCAATCGACAAAGTGTCGAATATATTTGCGATATATCGCCAATATTTTGGCTATAAAATTGATGAATTCATGTCGTCCACATGCGTGTGCACCAATGCGTGACAAGCTAATTCCTCATGTCACTTATATTTTGCTCCGTACCGATATATCGTCTATAATTCGACGATTTTTCTGACTTTTTTTCGATTTCTCCTTCAAACAACTTTTGGTTGGACTTATCATGTCGGGGTTGTCCGATATTCGATATATTGAAAACATATCATCGATATATCCCGATTTTTCAAACACTGAGTAAAACAAGCATTAGTCCTTATAATACCATAAAAGCGTGTAAATGATATGTGAATAATGATGTATAAGCATGTATAAAATGCACTTAAAAACACCAAATTTTTCTTTTATTTCATAATTTTTCTTAGCATTTTAACTATTCATAAAAAAAATTAGTTAAGTAGAAAATTGTTCTTCAAAGTGTGGTTCAACATCAGTGCCATCGAAATTGAAGTGAAGTCGAAACTATCCTGATAAGGCTCAATAGGTAGTGTTATAATCTATGCATAAAGGCATAATCATCAACCGTCCAAGCATATAAACTATAAGAAAAACAGTTAACAATAATGTTTTAAAAAACGTCAAGAATAACATTCTATGTCACTAATCGAAAGTGTCATCCATAGCTTCTTGACATAGTAAGTACTTGCCTATAATGAAGCTTTTTAGAAACGTCATTGAAGAAAACCTTGGTACTCAAAATAATCGTCACTATTTAGTAGAGATGACCTTAATGCTTTTCATAAGTGTCATTGTTTCTCAATTTCTTACAATGACGGTTTTTTAAAAGCACCATCAAATGATACTCTCCAAAAGTAATATCGTTTATCAATCTCACGTTATTTGATTATAATGACATTTTATAAAAGTGTCAAGGAAGATAATAATTTCATTTAAATATAAATTTATTAATTTTTGCATATGAATTTTCACTTGTCATTGTTGATTATAATGCATCCACATGAGAAAACAAATATGTTTCAATACATACGAAAATTTTAGTTTCCTATTCTGAAATGGGGGAACTTCCATTTCTTTCCAGCAAGACTATGTCATAACCAAAAATAACAAAATTAAAAAAAAAAAAAGTAACTTTTAACATTCATTCAACTTTAATTACGTTGATTTTTTTTTACATCGACCCGATAGGGCCTTGACCTCGACAAATTGCTTCATAGTAAGCTTGACTAAGATTGCAAGTTAATTTTCAAAATGCAACTACATGCGAGAGATTAACTATAATTAATTATAGTTGTAGAAAGAAAGATATTATGTTTTTATAAAATTGACTATGTAACTAAAAATGTTGTCATGATACATTGAGGTCGAGTATAAATCTTCATGTTTTCCTCGCTCATCGACAAAAATTATGTAGTTAAAAACAAAAACAAAAAATTATAAGAGAATAATAAAGTTCCAACTACATATCCCCTTTTAAAATATTTAATATCTTGATATCCTTATGGAAAATACTTTTAGTATCATGATAGTTCAGGGACTGTTGCAAAGCTGGAAGATCATCTAACTTCAACCAAAAAAAGTTTCCGTTAATGTACCTATGAGTCAGGCATGCAATTAATAACTTAGTTCAACTATTGGAAATTAGAGAAATATCATGATTGTGGAAGAAGAAAACTATCCATTTTTAAAGTGATTCTATCAAAAAGCGGTTACCTCAGGGTCATAGTTTGGTTCAAAAGAGAAAGACACAACATATGAACATCATTATAAGTGATAACTTGATATTCCAAAAATTTTTCATGCTTCCATGCAAAAAAAATGTGTCCCCATAGCTTATCAAACACAAGAAAATATGAGTTGAGTGACCAGAATCACTCATTCAAATCGTACTTCCATTGACTATCTTTGTTGTAAGATTTTTTCCTACGAAACTATTAAAGAGTAAAATAACAGTTTCATCAATTACATTGAAAAATAAGGTAAAAATTGATATATTGAAAATCAATAAATCATCATATGCCTTTGATGTAAGACATTCTTAATTAGCAATGATATCTCTCATATATCTCATCACATAGTATCCACATTCAACATTGTCTAGTTGCATTGGACAGCATATGCGTAAAAATAATCCTTATACATACACATATTTTGTTGTTACTTGCATGTCATATTCATCTTGGGAATTACAAATTAAGAAAGCGAAACTTAAAATTATATTACTTAATTTATATGAGTTACTTACTCCTACTACAATCCAAGTAGGCTCCCATCTTTAATGACTTATGCTTGTGAGGTGGTTGAATTTTGAGAGCCTTATAAGAAAAAAATAGTTTTTGCTACCATCTTATGCTTCATGCTATAACCTTAAGATCATCTGAAGGTCGATCTTGCAATGAATTCCTAATAGGACTTCAAATTCTTTGTATGCGGGACCAGCAATGTGGCCACGGCTTAGGGTCAGTTGACTACCGTCGACACAACGAAAAATCATCGTCTCGGATCTGAGACGCGTACATGAGTAAAAATGCCTCTCTTGGGCTCATAAACCCAATACTCGTAAAAACAAAATCTATTCTCCAATTATCTCCCAAATAATTCAATAGTTGATTACTTTATACAAACATATATTAAAATCTACAACTGTACATGTTATGTCCAAAACACAAAACCACAGCCAAGAACTCAACTTCAAAATCAGCCTCCCAAATGAGCTGTCTTCTCGGCGCTCACATTGCACGAAAAATATAATCCCTGACGGGGTGAGCTAAAGCTTCGATAGTGGGTCACATCCCACAAATGGAGTTTACTCTCCACTGATACAATGCGATGCAATGCTCCAATTTAAAAACACACACCAATAATCGTGATCTACTTGGTCTCTACATGATCACCCATCATGAGTCACTCATAGACTCACTCACACTTACTAAGCCATGTATGAAAATAATCATTTTCAAAACAAAACATTGTTCTTGAAAATATACTACGAACGTGTCGATAAAAATATGGGACTACCCTGCGAAGTGAGTGGTTGGTGACTTTCAGAAACAAAATCATGGTCCTCATCCGTGATCTGTTGGCCCGTCTCAAACCAATTCTCGGAATATCATCTGGCCTGAAGAATTCCTTGCCAACCCGTAATAAGTTTATTATGCAAAATCATGTCATGCACTCACACACTGCTCTGGGTTACCCGATTGCATATGAAAGTACATTACTATGTCATTTTCAAAACCATTTATACAATATGTCCCATTATGGATATTTTGATCATTACAATTACACGCATATGTAATTCAGCGTGTCAATGATACACTTCGATTTAAGCTCACTTGAGGCAATTTACAATATCATCTCTAGTGGCTTACAAACCGCAATTTTAATTCCATATAATTGTGTTATTGTATTCTTTGATAAATCATGTCTTAACTTTATCTATTTCCGCACATACCAAACCATGCATCAAGCGTCCCAATGCCAACATGGACATTTATGGTCCGTTTCCGCCTGGCCGGCTGTTTTACGAGTCCCAGCGAAGCATGTGGGTGTCCCGCGAGCGACCCACTCTCTATCGGTCTCTTGGTGAGCCGGGAGAATTCCACTCAACTCTAGGCCTCACTTGCCAACATACAATTTGCCCAATAAATTATCGCGAGCAACGGTCCATGGCTGTTACGGATGCCTGAAATGGTCTCAAGAATTCCAATATTTCGGTTCAATTTGGGACGTCAGAAGCAGCACTCATGACCTCGATCAACGCACGAAACATCAACAAAACACTTAAATAAAGTGTAAAACAAGTAGGATGAAACCCCTACTTTTATGGAGTTTGTTGAAACTTCCCGAAACAGGTGCCTACGCGTTGTCCTCTCCGAGTAGAACAACTGTCCTTCTTGTCTCGAAGGAATCCGACGGTCGGATCGGCTACAAACCTAGAGAGAAGGAGGACACTCTCTCTCTAAAATGAAGAACATCCAGCCACTGCATCCTCCATTCTTCTCTGACTAGTTTGCTTCATTATTTTTGCTTTTAACTGCTTTCTCATTTCCTTACCGTCCTCTTTCGTTTAAAAAGCACTACCCACCATTTTCATTCTCTTTGGATTCTCACTGCTTTTTGGAGCGTTAATCGTATGAGACGAAAGGAAAAGTTTATACACTCGCTTCGCAATGAGTGGTGGTACTAAATTTTAATCTTTTTTTATTTGGCCAATTCCTCTTTGTGACATCATCACTTACATGGCTTGAGCCATGGAGATCATTACACACATGGTTAATTGTGAAGTACCGCTCATTTAATGCCAAGTGTCATTCTCTTGAAGTGCGTGTGGCGTCGTAGCATTTTGCGTGTGGCATCAGAGCGTCATGCCTCGAAAAGGGGTGAAATCAAATACCTCGGAATCAACGAAGTGACGTAGTTCTCAGAATTGTAACGTTTCAGCGAGGAAAAGTCCGTTTAGGTCATCAGGACTTCCGGTTTTTACGAAGTACGATTTTACCCTTTTGAGAAAAATTGGTACCGGGTTTGTGGCCGAAGCCACCGTGTGTGATAACTGAAATTTTACATGAGGTGTAACTACCACATGAATTAGGATTTGAAAATTCACGTACTTATAAGCTTAGTTATGTTTAATAACTTACCCTGAATTGTATGAAATAAAAATAAAATCAACATTATTTGCATTCATCAATCGATTAACAATAACCCTTGACCTATTTTCCTTACTCGTTTCTCCCATTCCAACTTTGGAAACCAAGGTCGGATTTACAAAAACAAATCTTCCTGACTTTTTAGCATTAACCATCTTTTATGCAAGTAATACATTTAATTTTACACAACATTCAAAAGTTAAGCCTGTCTTCGATCAGCTATCAAACACCATCTTCACAATTCCCACTTATCCCCAAACCATGAAGCTTTGCATAAATATTAGACTCTAACTCCCCGAGGAATTTCCACGAAGTAACAAATCACCACAAGCCTTAAATACAAAAGGGTAGGTGAAATTAATGAAAATACCTAAGATATTGAGAGAAAGGAAACCCTTAAGGAGAAGTCATTGCGCTAATGAAGTTGAGGGTTTTGTTTATCTTGTCTTAGAGGATGGGTTGCTATAAATAAATTAAAAACAAATGCTCTAATTTCATTAATTTAAAATTATTTTAATCTAAAAAAAGTGTACAATATGCTTTGATATATTTTGATATAAACTAAAGTTTGACATGTTTTAAATTTATTATTTTATTTTAATTTATTTAATTTGTATTTTAATATAAATGTTAAGCATAATGCTGATTATATTATGAGGATATAAATTATTATTTGACTTTCTTTAATTTTATTACTTAATTAAATAAAAATTAATGAATGAATAAATTTTATATTATTTTTTTTAAATGACATGTGTTATAATATTTTCCTTATCAATGACATTTGTAAGAGGATGTGTCTCTCAATTTCAACACCTAAATTCCGCCCACGACTTTTGTTTAAGGTGTCAAGAAATTAAATGACATTTCTGGCTTGACAAAGAACGTCATAAATTTGAAGTTTTGTTGTAGTGACTACTTGCTTATTGTAGTCCACTTTTTGTTAAAATCAAATATAAAATTGAAATAAAATACTTCTATAGGTACCAATTTAATATAAATGAGAACTCCCATACTTTCTTGTTTAAAAAAAAAAAAAAAGAACCCCCAAACTTTCAGTTCAAGCATTCAAAGATGCCTTAAAAACTAAAGAAAAAAAAAGATAAAACTATTAATATGATTAAGAACAAGGAAATATTAGGGAGGTGTTTGGTAAATTTTAATATATATTATAATAACTTAAGTTGGCTTTTGAGTTAAATTATGCGTACATTATTAACCCAAAACTTATTATTCAATTCTTACTTCAGTATTAAGATTATTTGATAATTAATTTAAAACAAATTTTTTGAATCATCAAATTAACATCTTCACCCTCATAAATTATAATTATAAATAAAGAGATCAAGTAATAGTGGAGGTAATGGTACTAGTAAAGAGAAATCATGAAAGCTCCTTTTGGAACCCAAAAAATACTAAGAAAAACAATATGAAGGGGAAAATAAAAGAGAGGAAAAGTGAAATGAAAAGAAAATAAAAAATAGATTTAAACTTAATAAATTATTTCTACATATTTATTCAAACTCATTTTATTTGTTTCTCTCTATTATATAAGGACTAAGAAATTTAAAAACATGTAAAATTTTGAAGAATTTTGATTATATTTGAATTTCTTTTATATTTTTCATGATGAAACCAAATATGAAAAAATCATTTTTCTTTATATTTTTTCTTTCCCTTGTACTTTTCGGGTTCCAAACGAAGCTGAAGGGAATTTGATCAAATGTGTAAAAAAATAAAATAAATATTCAAACTTCAAAATAAGTTAAGTTTTTCACTATTTACATAAAGTTGTTTTTTATTTTAACTCACATCATTAAATTATCTTACTAAATATAGTTAATTTACTTAATAGAAGTTATGAAATCTAGCATATATCATAGTGCTATCCACACCCTATTGTAAGACCCGAGAAAATTCCAATTTTCGGAAAAAGTGCAAAATCATAATTTCGGTCAAAACCCGAAATTTTTCTAGATCTCGGATAATGGCTTGGGGACTTCCTTAGGTTATGTCGTCTCATGAGGAAATCTAGCTTCCGCGTCGAATTCGTCCAATTCGAACGGTCGAATTTGCGTTTTTCGAGACACCGGTTGTCAAGTGTCAAAAAACGACATGTGATGTGACAAAAGTCACCTATTACATGTGTCCATGTGACACATGTTACATGACTAAAGAGATTATGGAAATGGAAGGCTTAGATTAAGACATGTGTCAAATAGTGACAAAAAGGGACAATATGGGAATTTTGGAAATTTTTAAATGAATAAGACAAACTTAAATAGTGTCATCTTCTTCAAATTGGAGACAAATTGGCAAAACGCGCAGGGGCTTTTACAATAGGTGCAGATTTTATGTTTTAGAGAGAGAATGTGTACCTTCTCTGGGATTGGCAGAAACAGGACGGTCGATTTTGAAGGAGCGGGGAAAGTTGTTACAGACGAGAGTCTGGCGTAGACACTTGGGTTGGTGGAGTTGGAGCAACTCAAGAGGTAAGGATATTTTCTACCGTGATTGTCTTTAATTTAGGTCGTGCAAATTGTTAGGAATGTTCGAGGGGCTTTTGATGGCGTAACTGGTCTGAACACTTTGAATCGAGTGGAGAAAATTCCTATATTGTGTGGTAGAGTGAGCAACGGTGGCCAGAGGATTACAGCTACGTTCATGTGAATAATAGCTATGAATATTTTTATTGTGAATTTTTATGATGTTAAGGTGATTCAAATGAATTGTTTGTGTTCTTCAATTAGCCAGTAATGAGGCTAATTTTTAGTGTTATTAATGAAGATTGCATAACATGTTTTATGTGATTAATTATGTTAATATATATGCATGTGAATATATTAGTATGAATGTGTTGGAGTTGGCATCATGCATTCCATATGCATTGGGACACCCTAGAGTATTAGGAGTGAGTGCATGACATGAAATGAAACAAAAATGAAAATGTTTGTGAAAGGAATTTCGACGGAAAATTTTCCGGAGAATTGTGTTGGGAGATGGTCCAATAATTACACGTCGGAGGAGCCCATGAATTGTTTCTGAAGGTTCTCGACACGGTCGCCTCGGGGTAATCCCGATATTTTCACCAGGAAAACTGGTAATGTATTTCGAGCAAAACTTGTTTTGAAAACTGATTGTTTCCTAAATATGTTGGCTTAGACATGTGTGAGAGAATCGGTGAGGACTCAGGACACGGGATCGGTCATGTAGACATTCAAGTAGGTTCATGTAATTGCTTGAATGTGTTTGTTTTTCCATGCATGTGCACTTAGGTGGGGAGCAACCCATGTAGGAAATTATCTCTATTGGGCTTTGCTCATCCTATTGAGGGATCATCATTTAAGGTACAGGGAGCGACCGGGAAGGCGGCACTCATTAGAGGCCTTTTGAGAAGAAAGCCGGGTTGTGGCTTTGGTAGTTATTTTGTATGACATGTATTAGAATTTTATAATTTTAATATATGTTTGTATTAAGAGTAGTGTGTTAACTCTTAAACCATGTGAGATATAGTTGGTTGGATATTTTGTGAGTATTGATGCAGGGGCCCAAGTGGCCATTATTTTATTTGCATTTGGACCCTGTGTGGTCGTTGTATATGGTTGGGACAGGTTTGTACATTGGGTAGAGCTCCCCATACAAAAGAGACTACTGCCGTTCGTGGTGGTGTCGGGTTACGGCATTCACGAAATTCGCGGTTGACGGATTGTCAGCGAACACCGAATGGGCGCCGACTTGGTATCGAGCTTGGGTATGTCTGATACCTAGGGCTTGAGGACAGGCAGGCTATGGTCATAAGGTATAAGAACATCATAGCTTGGTATAGCTCGATGTTAGGGTTAGGTATGTGATTACTTAGGAAGTCACGGGACAAGATTAGACACTACATGCGTTGTGTTTTATGTGTGATTGTTGTACATAACATGAGTTGTTGTGTGTATGAATTGTGATTGAAAGTGTATGCTTGGTGGATAGCATAGGAAGAACGATTGAACCACTAAGTAGAGAAATATAACCTTGGGTGTTCGAGAAAAAGTTTTACAGCGAAAATGGTCCCGAAGTGAAAAATGATGATGAGGAAGAAAATTTTCTGGGTTTTACGGTGTGTAAAGCGAAAGAAAATAAAAAATAAAATAAATTTTAATAAATTTATTTGGTTATCTTCAAAAAATGAAAAAAAATAAATGAAGAAAAAAAAAAAATATATATATATATATATATATATATATATATATATATATATATATATATATATATATATATATTGGTGGTTTTTCGATAGGCTAGAACAAAGAAAAAAATTAGTGAAAAAAAAAGGAAGTTGTAGAGTGGAATGGGGCTGCGCTTGATTCCAGTTTGGAGTCGTACTCTGGCCGGGAGCGTATCGTGACATAGCGAGGGACACGGGCGCGCGAGGGCGTGCATGGCCCGACATGGCTGACTCTGACTGGGAGGCTGCCCCGATACGGGTGAGACATTGAGCCGCGGCACGGCGGGCCGCGCTCGCAGGGCATGTGGCGTCACGCACGCGGGACCCGACTAGCAGTGTCATTATCTGAGGTTGTGTTGTGTGGGAGGCGACTGGTGGGTTGCGATACAATGCGGCGGCCCGGCTAAGGTTGCATCGAGGCAGTGCGACACGGCGCGGGGGGAGCGCCACGATCTGGCGCCGGTAGCGTGGCGACCTGAGACCACGATACGACGCCTATGCACTGCGACCTGGCCGACCCGCGAGCCACGCCGCGACCGCGGCGTAGGTGTGCTGCTTTGGCGTAGTCGCGCGGCGGTCTACCTTGACTGAGAGCAGTGTGCACACAGGTGCCGACCCGGTTTTTGGACTGGAGTGCCTTGCTTGTTTTTGATCCTTGTTTGGGATTTCATTCATGAAACGGTGTTCATGAACAATGTTCATGAGCACTGTTCACGAGGTTTTCAAAAAAAAAAATTCAAATCAAATCAAATGAAATAAAAATCTTTTAAAATAAAATTTTCAAAAATAAAATTTTTTGATGTCGATTATGATTTAATAAAATGAAATTATGTCTTGCATTACCTATAAATGCATGGACATTGTGTATGAAATATTTTTACGTATGAATAATTGTCTCAGAGGTTTGTGTGTACGCCTTTGAGATACTGCATTAGAATTGAACTTGCCATTTGACATGTGAAGATGACTAGTCGAGGGCGGGACGTGGGCGTCCGGAGTGCGGTCGGGCCTGCCGACTTTTGACCGACGAGGCCCTTGCGAGCGCGTAGGATTGCGTCGCCAGCGTACACAAGCATTGCAATGGTGAACGGTAGTCAGCTTGACCTCCGGCGTTTATAAGTACATCGTTCTCAGTGGTTAGAGGAGGAATTGGACTGCAGATTGGGGCATTATGACCCGCGGAGAAGTAGATGACGTGCGGGCATCCCGGGGGATATGGATGCCCAGAGGAAGGAAGATCCATCTTCTTCCGACCGGGAAAAAGAAGCGAAGACCACATTTGCAGGATATCCGGGACGGTAGAGGTCATCGAGGACGAGCGGGATGGGACATTTAGTTAGGAATGGCGGTGATGTGTTATTTGCTTGGGCAACCTGGTTTATATATGAGGAGAGTTGCCCGCGGAGACAAGGATCTAGGGTTTGAGGCGGCACGGGTCCAGTCAGCGATAGGACGGAGAGGGACAGCGGTTGTTCCTCCACCCCACAGTATGGTCGGGGGAACCGATTATCGATTTCGGAGTGTAAGCTCAATACCTGGTGTTCGCGGGGCCGGGTCCACGTAGGTCGGGACCGGAGCGTGGAGTCGGGTTGAGCACGGGATTTGTAGGCTAGAGTTCGGATCGGGTTTGGGCGCGGGATGTGTCCCACTTCATTGCCACCAGCTTTGGGCATATGTGTCACACCGATTCAGTGAGACAGGTGCGGATCAGAGCAGAGTTCGAGTGCGAGACATCACTATCTTGGGACTCTTTACGATTTTTTTTAAAGTCAAGCGCATTTTGTGGTATGGCCCCTATCTTATATGAATCAAAATGTCATAAAACATATCAAAGACTACCACTGAGTGGTGTCCATCAAAATCTATACACATTCTGGGAGTCCCATTTACAAATGCAAAGCGTGGTTTTACATTTACAAATCGGAAGCCTGAAACTACGTGTAGTGAACATACGAGGTGTTGGCCCGATGTATGCGGATGTTTTTCGGGACGTCTACTCTGCCCTACGGATTAAAACCGTCTTCAAGCTTTACGCTTAGTGGGAAACATATCTTATAACTTATCTTGATACACACACTGATAAACATATAACGAAGCAGTTCTCCATCTCAAAGATCTTCATGATTCATATAATCCAAGATGTATAGGTGGATCATATTCGAGAGCAAACTTAGACATATACAGTAATGGGGAGAGCATCATCTCTTTACATGTATCATGACTTTCTCGGGTTTAGATTGGATTTTTTTCTACTTCTATTGGTCGGTGACATAATTACGTCTTATACCTTGTGACTTTTAACGAAATTCTTACATCTCAATAGGAGTATAAATTACATCTGAGAGATACGTATATGTAGTCAAAGCGAGACTAAATTCCTTTTATTAATTTGCATGGTTTATGTTCCAGGCTTTATTATACTGTCGAGACATACTTATGCGAAGATACCCACATAGATTTACGAGGAGATTAATCGAATGCGAGAAGTGAGTAGATGCTACGGGACTTACTGCCTCTGGGAATACTTTGTATCTTATACTTGTACTACGAAGTATATCCTTGTCTTACGGATCTTATACTTGTATTATTGAACTTATTCTTGTATTTCAGATCTTATTCTTGTACGAAGGTACCCGTAGGTACGATAAGTCAGAACAGATCAGAATCATATCACATACAAGGTCAGATCAGACTTATACAGATACGGACATTAGTCCTTCGTAGGTATAGCTCACATCGAATACATATATCGGGTTTATGCAGTTGAACATCTCAAAACAAAGCGAGGAGTTGTTGGTTCATATCGAGTCATCTTGCAGACTTGCTCTGATTTCTTATGCTTCTGACGGGCTTATGCTTGATAGGATCTCAGGTGGGAGTTTGAGCTGATATTAGTATACAGAAATTGCCGGTAGGTCTTGAGATTCATTATCTTGGTGCCACGTGGGTACTCTTGGACACTTATATTCTGGGACTTATACTTATTTTCTAGATCACAGTACCATGGGTGCCAGGAACTTCTTATTTTTCTTACGATACGGGGTACGGGGTGGGTTTTCTGAGAGATTATCAGTCTGGGAGTACAAGTGGAATTTCACGAGAGCAGGAATCTGGTACATTCATATCTTTACTCTTATTCTTTATTCAGTGTCTTATCATATGTTTGTCTGACTACCTAGACTAATCATAAGAAATGAGTAGAGCCTTGATATAATAAGTATTGAAGATGCAATACGATGCGAGGTCTTAGGTAGCACCCGGCCGGGAGTGCCTAAGCACCCAATCAAAGCGTGGTTGTCCACTTGCAGCAGGAATGTCGTAGCACCAGCGAGAGTCTTAGAAGCACCAACGAAGTGCCGACGCACCCGAAGCGAGTGTCGAAGCACCAACGGGGCGTCCACTCATTCGACGGTCTAGGTAGTCATATTATTATAGTAATAACCGGGGAACTCATAACCTTTCTTAATCACATTACGTGATCATGACATGTGTTTTCATGTTCATGTTCGTGTTTCCAGTTCGTTTTTCATATTTCATATCATATTCATGTTTCATGAACATATACGTACATATTGCATTTCCTATATTTTCCTTGTTTTATGCCTCTTGTATATGGCATTTCATATAATTATACATGTACTTGTCCTTATCACAGACATTTACTTATACAGTGTGATGCCTATGTATTCACACATCATTCATGTATTCTTGTTCCTCTATGAATCAACTTTACTCAGAAATTGGAATCATTCCAATTGAATCATCCAAACTAAAGTTATGGCATTTTCATGCCAAACTAGTCGATTTACCGGATTACTAGGAACGATCCCGAATTTCTTATTTTTCGGGAGGCTTAGACTCATACGATACTGGTTCTTTGTATTCATTTGACTAAGGTGCTAAGGGTTCTCCTCCAACTGGAATCACCAAATCGAGCAGAAACTCGAGTTAAGCGTCGGAATACAGCCAGGCCCACACTGTGTTCAAGCGAACCGGAATTTGGCTTGAACACTTAGCCCCACTTTGAGGTGAATTTTGGGCCACCCTAGAGTCGAGGTCAGAAGGTAGTTATTTCATGATGTTTGGTTCTCCTTGAAGTCTATTTTAACCAGTAACTTGAATCACTCAAATTGGATCGAAAATGAGCAAGTTATGGTCAATCACAGACTGCTTGGTCGAATAGAAAAAACAGGAACACTACGTACCCAGTCTGACTCTTACGATGCGTCACGGTGCTTTCGGGCTACCCTAGAATGTGGGCTTTTCTTCCACATTTTCCATATGTTGATACCCAAAATCAACTCATTACTCCATATACACATCAAAACCACTCCAAATTCATCTTGAAATAGTGGTTTAGGACTTCATATTCATCTTATAACCTCTATTTTCCTCAAATCATCTTTCAATACATATGTTTCTTCAAAAACCTTTCATGAATACTCCCAAACAACTCTAATATGGGTCATAACCCATACACAAACCAAGCACAAAGATTTGTTAGGGTTTATTCTAAACCCTAACTCAATTACTTGGGCAAACCATGAATCAACCTCGAAAGGGGAGGGATTCCATACTCTTGATCCCATGGAATTTATTCTAGGGTTGGGTTTCTTACAACCTGACCTGAAACATGTATCCATTACAAGAAATCCATGTGATCCATACAAGTCCATACAAAATCCATATGATCCATACTAGAATCCATACTCAAGGTTAGTTTCCATACCTTTTATCTTCCTTTCCTTCTCTTCTCTTCTTTTTCTCTTCCTCTTCCTCTTCTTCTCTCCTTTTTTCTTGGCCTTCACGGTTTTTTTTTGCTCTCTTTGGAGACCAAATTTGGTCTTAAATCCCACATCTCTCCTTAGGCCATGTTGCGAGACAGAAAACCATTTTGGTTTTTAAGTCTCTCTAATTGTCTTTAAGCCCATAACTCCTTCTATTTGCATTTCATTTTTACATTTAGGTCCTTAGGTTCTTCTCTTTTTGCAAATCCACTTAGGCATAATTCTATTTTAACCCATAGCCTTTTCAAATTATGATTTTTATGCCCCTTTTTGGCAAAATTACAATTTTATCCTTATATCTTGTAAATTTCCGGGTCTCTCGTTTCCATGTTTCGCATTTAACTCACGAAACATTCAAATTACGCTTACAAAATACCCTAAACATGTCGGCGCCCAGGGTATATTTTGGGATGTTCTGATATATGAGCGAGATTGTCTAGAGTGAAGCCTCATGAGAAGTACGGAGGTGACATGCGAGATCAACCCCGGGCGTGCGAGTGCGTTTTATACTGCGTTTGTTTTCCTAATGCATCATGTTCATTAATGCATCTTGTGTGATTGGACTTAGAGGTTGAGGCCTTTAGAGAAGCCATGTGTGGATGTTCTTCCCTAGGATGTAGGGTGAGAGTTGATCGGATAGGTCGGGATTGCGAGTTAGAGATCTCTAAGATTCTGCTCATGGTGGACCCCCAGGAGGGATCGCATCGAGTCGAGTCTGGGTGCAAAGTGACATCGCGTCGAGTTTGGTGTGGGTACACGGTATGGTCGTCGCCATTCTTGGTGAGGTGTGGGTTGAGAGTTTGTCTTTGGAATGCATCCAGTGAAGACTCATAGTTTGGATCGAGGGAAATGAAGGGAAATTAATATGTGTTGGGCAAAGCAAGAAGAATTAGATTAATCCCCAAGGTGAGAAGCCTTTCTTGGGATTAGGGTGAAGGAAACTGCGGTAGTAATAGAAAGGTCTATGTGAGTGTAGGGCAGGAGAGATATCCGGGTATTTTACGTATTGGGTGTAGGGCCAGGGGTATCAATTTCTGTGTGGAGTGTAAGAGACTTGGGGAGATATCGGGTTCTGTGTGGGTGTAAGGGCCGGGGATATCACGAATTTACGTGTAGGTGTAAGGGCAGGTGGAGAAATCAAAGGCTACATTAATGGGTGTAAGAGACCGGAGGTATCTGAATTTCTGTGTTGGTGTAAGTCAGGTGGAGATATCGAAATTTACGTAGATTGTGAGACCGGGGAGGAGCTGATACGAATTTACGTATTGGGGTGTAAGAGACAGGAGATCGAAATTTACGTATTGGGTGTAAGAGACCCGTTGAGAAGTCAAAATTTACGTATTGGAGTGTAAGAGACCCGTGGAGATATCCGAAATTTCTGTGTAAATGTAAGAGGCTCGCAGTGTAGGCCGAAGAATTATGTTGCCCGAGAGAAGAAAACACACGGTCATGTTATCACGAAGACTTAGAGTTGAGTGATAGGAGTCGGGAGTGACTCGAGATGAAAACACACGGTCATGTTATCATGTAGACTTAGAGTTGAGTGATAGGAGTCGAGAGTGGCTCGAGATTTGGATACCCCTTTGGGAATTACATTGGGTGTCGGTGAGCCGGTAAGGGCTCGGTATATGGATGTCATTCATGACATGGATTAGGTTGACGATCCATTGGATTGTCAGTGATAAGTGAACAACAGAGTCGGTAAACAGCGAGGGGGTTGTGTGGGACACACATGTTGTGTGGATTATATACAAGTGTTAGGGACATCTTTGCTGACATCGTCTGGATCATAAGGGTAGCTGGGAAGAGCACTTACCCTTAGTAGAATTCGCCTACAACAACAGTTATCAAACGAGTATACAAATGGCACCATATGAGGCATTGTATGGGAGACCATGTAGATCACCGTTATGTTGGACCGAGGTGGGAGGGAGAAACCCGTCAGCGGTCTGTCGATTAGAGACACCTCCCAGAAGGTGAAGCGATACGACAAGCGTCTTCTCACGGCTGAGCTGACCCGGAAGAGCTATGCGGATGTACTTTCGTCAGACCACTTGGGAGTTTGAGGTTGGGTGATCACGTCTTGCTTGAAGTAATTTTTCAGAGATGAGTGGTTAGGTTCGACAAGCGGGAACCTATCGGGCGGGGTGTGGGCTCGAGATACTTGAGAGGGTAGGCATTATAGGTACGGTTGGCTTTCTTGCCCGGTATGTCGGTGTGTCACGAGGTATTTCACGTCTCCATGCTCCGGAAGTATACTCGGATCGGCCGTGTAATTGGATTTAGGAGAGATTGAGGTTGACACGGATCGGACCTTCGAGGAGGGACCAGTGTGCGTGTGAGGATGTCGGGATCAGGTTTTCTGCGGCACCCAGGAACCGTGAGGCTAGTAAAGGGTGTTATGGCAGCGCGAGTGGAGTGGAGGAGTCAGCGTGGGAGCGAGGACATGATCGCGAGGCCACTGTCACACTGCTTGTTTAGGGATGGATAATGCGTGGTTTTAATGATCGTTTAATACCTTAATGACTAGTTTACATGCATGGTAGAGTACACGTTGCTTATGCATGTGAGTTGTTGTGATTGTCCAAAATTTCGGGACGAAATTCTTTTTAAGCAGGGGAGAATGTAAGACCCAAGAAAATTCCAATTTTCGGAAAAATGGCAAAATAGTAATTTCGGTCAAAACCCGAAATTTTTCTAGATCTCGAATAACGAAATGGACTTCACTGTTGGAATCATCTCGCGAAATCTAGCTACCACGTCAAATTTCGTCAAATTCCGAGATAATCGGAATTTACACGTTCCGAGGCAGAGATTGTCGATCTTGAGTAAAGCGACATGTGATATGAAAAGTCACATATTACGTATGCCATGTGACCGTGCATGACTAGAGAGATGATGAAATAGGCAGAACTTTAGATTAAGTGGTAATGTCAAATAGTGACAAAAAGGGACAATATGGGAATTTTGGAAATTTTTAAATGAATAAGACAAAATTAAATAGTGTCATCTTCTTAGTGGAAGACAGGTGGCAAAAGCGTGTAGGGGCTTTTCTGGTAGGTGCGATTTTTGTGTTTTTAGAGAGAGAAGGTGCACCTTCTCTCTAGAATTTCGGCCGATCGGACCGTCGGTTTTCAACGGAGCAAGAAGGAAAGTTGTTCTACGCGGCGAGGGCTACACGTGGTCACCGATTTGGTGGAGTTCCGACAACTCCAAGAGGTAGGGATCTTTTCCTACTTGTGTTAATCTTTGGCTAAGAGCCATGTAAATGATTAGGAATGTTCAGAGGCTTGTATTAGCCGTAAACTCGGTCTCAAAACCTTTGAACCGAGTGGAGAAAACTCCTATTTTGTGTGAGGTGATGACAACAGGGTTACAGCATTGCGTGAATAACGTGAATATTTTGTGTGAATTTTTATGATGTTGGTGATTAAAAATGAATTCTTTGTGTTTACTAATTAGCCCATGTGAGGCTAATTTTGGTGTTATTGATGTGAATTTGCATAACATATTTTTATGTGATTAATTATGTTAATAGCATATATATGCATGTGAAGATATATATTGAGTATGAATGTGTTGGAGTTGGCGTCATTATTCGCGTATGCGTTGGGACACTTGCAGAGTATTAGGAGTGAGTGCATGACATGAAATGAAACAAAAATGAAAATGTTTGTGAAAGGAATTTCGACGAAAGATTTTTCGAAAAATTGTGTTGGGAGATGGTCCAACAATTACACGTCGGAGGAGCTCATGAATTGTTTCTGAAACTCGGTAGTGTGTTTTCAAGAACAAAAAGCTTTTGTTTTGAAAACTGATTGTTTTACTCGCATGTTGGCTTAGGCATGTGTGAGGGAGTCGGTGAGGACTCGGGACATGGGATCGGTCATGTAGACATTCAAGTAGGTTCATGTAATTACTTGAATGTGTTTGTTTTGTCATGCATGTGCACTTAGGTGGGGAGTAACCCATGTAGGAAATTATCTCTTGGGTTTGCTTTCGCTACTGTCGGATCACCATTTCGGTCTGAGGAGCAATAGGGAGCGCGACACTCATTAAGGCCTTTTGAGAAAGAACCGGGTTGTGGCTTTGGTAGTTATTTTGTAGCGACATGTATTAGAATTTTTATAATTTTAATATATGTTTGTATTAAGTAGTGTGTGTTAACTCTTGAACCATGTCGAGATGGATTGGTTAGATATTTTGTGAATATTGATCACAGGGCCCCAGTGGCCATTATTTTACTCGCATTTGGACCACTGTGGCTGGGTAAAGATTGTATATGGTTAGGGCCGGAGTTAGTACATTGGGTGAGCTCCGTATAAGGAGACTGCATGGGTGTTGTGGTGGTGTCGGGTGCAGGCATTCACGGTATTCGAGTTGACGGGTTGTCAACGAGACACCGGGAATGGGCGTCACCCACTAGAACAAAACCACAATTTTCATCTGAAGGTGCTATGGCTAAGTCTGATTTAGCTGAACCTTTTTCTTCCATGGCTCTTTTAAAGCAGATAAATGAGACAAATAAGCCTCATAGAAAAACTATTCCCCAACTTGTATTTTTGCAATTACAAGATACAAAAAATCTCAAGGAGCCCAACACTTGTTACAAGACAAAGAAAATCACAAACATACCATTACAGCATTGCCTGCGACACCACAACAAATAAGAAGGCAGAGGTTTAAGCCACTGTGGATCCCTTCTGCATCTGCAACTCGATCCATGCTTGAAGAGTCATGGTCAACTGCCATCTACCCCCAACTACTTAAGATCCTTACTATTCGAATCTAATATTAAGATGATTGGAAATCGAATAAAATGATACTAAGTAATTTCTACCAGCGTATATAAAATATTATGAATGGAGCTAGATTTCACCGATTGAAACAACACTGGTGACATAGACCAATGAATAATTGTCAATTTCTGCACCATTTTGAATCTTAGCCAAGCCATAAGTTGGAAAGCTAAATTTGTCAAAGATGCATCAGGATATAGCTCGATTTCTCCCTTAAACCATATCTTTCTTTACTAATTAGAGATTCATGTTCATTTCGACTCATGAATTTAATCATTTACCAGAAGATATAATACTCTTTCTAAGATTTGAGTGTTTTTTCATTTTCGCATTTCACACCTGCATCTAGAATTGAGGAATTTTACCCCATGTGACAAGATATCAAGTAAGTATTCTCCAATTTGGATGGCACCTCATCCATCAATACTAATGAAATTCTCCATCTCCATTAGATCTTTACTAACATGGGATCAGAATTCTTTCATCAAAAATAGGAGAAACCTCTAAATGATAAAACTGATACTTCAACAAACTATCCTCAAACCATGAGTAAGTTAGTGAATTATCCGAGTAATCTTTCGTAGCTCATTAGTACCAAAGTATTAGTTTACCATACCCACAAAGAACTGCTCTCTACCCTCAGGATTCTCCATCTCTGTGTCACGTAGAGGGCTTCCTAGAAATCAGGACGAAATACAATACTTTGCTTAGGTACACGGTACACGTACCGGGAACAATTAAGTTAAAAAATAATACTAATCAAATAAATTCAAGAATTATAACTAAGGTGTTCTTCCACTTTGTGCAGAAAAATGACTACTATATCGATCCATTCAAAAGGCATAACTTCAGTTGCTTTGGTATCTGTTCCTCAGTCTCGAATGACCATCTTGATCAAGCATTCTGTCAAGCACTTGGTGCACCAATCCTTCCTTAGCCATTTCGCAGTGTCATCCCGTTGTTGTAAGATCTTCATGCACCTTGCTCATCGGTATGCACTCATCCACTACTAGCATCTAGCGAGAGCCAACAAGCCATGGCGCGTGCATCTAATCGCCGGGATTTGAAAGTGCCCTTGTGTTGCACGAGGAAGCTTGACATCCCATTAGATTGCATGTCATAGAGTTCATGCACACCATGTCACGGGTCATCTCATGCACCAAGCTTGCCTAAGGCCTAGCCTTGGCACCCTCTTGTTGAGTATTCATCCCCTTCCTTAAAGAAGTGGCCCCAAAGCCTTTTCCATTGTCTTAAGGAGACATCAAGATAGCTTGAATAGACATAATACAATATTTTGAATAATCATATATCAAATTACATTATTGTCCCTCATCTTTTCCCTTATTCCTTCACGCAAGTGCCTCAAAGCCTTACTCTCTGCCCATAGAGTCTTGATTGCACCCTCACGCCTCAGGAATACGCATCGCATGTCGAGTGCCTGAGGCCCTTCTTTGGCGCGTCAGCCGCTTCCCATGTGCACTGGGCGCGCCCAGCACACTAGTTCTCCGTTGATTCACTTGCCTTCCTTCAAATCAAGTGCTCATGGGTCAACAAGGCATACCAATGAAGTTATTGTGGCTTTAATATGTTGACATCAGAGTGTAGCCACCACTATTAAAACGGAAATAAAATATTGAATATAATTATGAGTTGAGTATGTTCATTCTATAACGATAGAATTCCAAGGTAAAAGAGAAGAAAATAAAGAAGAGAAAAGAAAAATAGGTTTTATTACAAAAGTTTAGAAAAAAGAGCTCATACTTGGCTTTATCTAAGCTAATAAAAAGAGTTAAAAGACTATTTTACAAATGTGGATAAATACATCTAACATGCCTCGAACTCATGATACAACAACGAAGCATTGAGATTTGCCAGCAAAAAACAAAACACTAAAATAGTTTGAGACTTTGAAAAAAAAAAATTTTTTAAATAATCAAGTTGTATGGAAGAAGAGATAAATGACAAAGTAATCGTCATATGTTATATTTTTGTCGAGTAGTATGATAATGGATATCATGGTAAAGAGTAGTTTGAGTAGAAATATGTCAACTCCTATCAACTAATAACAAAGGTAACTAAACAATCTCCTTCATGGTGGTTGCCATGGCATGATACCCAGCCTTTATTGAAAAACGAGTGGCAACTTTTTGTTTCTTACTTATCCACATAATAAGGAATCAGCCTAAGAAGATGCAAAAATCTATAATAAACTTATAATCAATCGAATCACCAGCCCAATCAACATTGCAATATGCAAAAAGATTCAAAGATAAGTTGAAGAAAAGACAAAACTATGACATATTATGCCTTGAAGAAAGTGTAAAATTCAAAGAACAACAACCTAATGAACTATAATGGGAGGTCATGATGAACAGCTAGCAATGTGCACAACATAACAAATATCTGAAGAACCCAATTAATGGCTAATATAAATCAAGCCATCAGTCAATGTTTAATATATAGAGAAAGTTAGGCAAGGACCATTTGTGGAGCATCTTGGGCAGTAAAGCTCAGAAGAGGTATCAATGGTTAAGTATTTGTAAGTCAAGCTCATTAAAGAATATGCGATATATTCGAGACCTAAACGAGATGGTAATCTTTAGGAGAATGATCAACCTCGATACCATGAAAGGTAACATAAAGTACCTTAGAGTCCTTTATATCAAACTATTGAGCCAATTCATGTTTTAGCACTATTATACCATCAATATCATCATCTTGATAATCATGTCATCCTTTGCAAAAGTAGAAAAAGAATATGAGTAGTATAAGTAGACTTGCAAAAGAGAGTTAACCGTGACGTGAAATAAACTTAAAGTTAACCACTATAGGAAACCTCTTCAAGGTCCCTTTTGTGACAAAGGAAAGGGTCTCATCACCTCAATAGTCAAATGAGATTTGATTAATGGATAAAGTAGAAAATTTACGATAGTTTATATGATAATAAAAAAAGACCGTAGGTTTGCCACTTGCCTAAATATCCGTTGAAACTAAATATTTTAAATGAGAGCTTGAAACATGCAAAGGTCTAAAGTGCCTAAAGCAAAAACTAGAGGAAGATTAAGTTAAATGGAAGGAAGACGATTGAGCAGCTTAAATAGCCTGTTGGAGCTTGCAAAGTTGCAACTTTGTCATGACATATAAGCCTTGTCTTCCCACGACCTCCAATTAATACAGTGGGATCTTACACATTACAAAAGTGAAGAGAAATGAACAGAATAACCAAAATCACAAGTTGACTCACAAATATAAGATCCATAGTAATTTTAGGGACAAAATAAACATCAAAGAGAAAAATGTGCATATAACCAACACCTACTAAAGGCATGAGAGTGCCATCAACAGTCATGACAAACATAAAGGAGGAAAATTACAGGGATATAAGGGGATGAAGAAAATGACATATGATGTAAGGCATCATAATTTGAGACTCATAAAGAAGAGGCTTTACCTAAGGAGTGTTAGGGAGGGCTGCAGTGTAAATAAGTGATATGACGCTTACATATGAGTGTAGTAGCCAGCTATACAGCAGGAATTTCTAAAAGCGCTATGGGTGACTCTTGGGATCTAATGATTATGCAGCTGGTGTAGTGTGATATTAGGCTGTGATGGTCTATAAGATTAACATGTGGGACCTTCAGACACCAATCTTTGTGAAGGTAGAGGTATTTGCCACTAACGCTACATAGAAGGAAGGCTCTTTGAGATGTTTATGTTCTATGCAACAGTTGATAACTTCGATCTCTTTCCACTTACAAAAGTGCCTTATCAAATTGACTTTTACATGCGGTTTAGTCTAGTTGAAGATGGTTTGTTGAATGTTAGAATTGATTGATTAGATGCTAAAGAAGAGCCCTTTCCTCCTATTTGAGTCTTTGAGACATGTCTCTTCACTCAAAAGCTCACCTAGCGCATCAACAAGAGATGGGGATAACAATGCAAAATATTCCATTGAATCCCCTCGAAATCATTATAGAAGTTGCATGGGTTGATGCGGAGGGTTATAAGACAACATCAGTTTGATCCCACCTTGGTGACATTTGGAATATTACAAGGAAGGAAACTAAAGGGATACAAACCAATGAGAACCTATTTATTAAGAAGCAAATTCTCAAATTAATTTGGACAATGCTAATAGGGAATTACAAGAAAATAGCCGCCTATAGCTTTTGTTTAGTCGTATCAAAAATTAGTTTTCATTATTTTAAGCATATTTGATAAAATGAGGCGAATGATGATGGTGATAGAAAATCCAACATAAGCATGTCATTGAATGCAAAATTTTCCTTGCCATCGGACTTTAAAAAAGGAGCGACTAACCAATAATTACAGAAGCAATAGGGTTATTGAGCTTTAATGTGGGATCGGTGTTTGGTGGTTTTGAATCTTTTGTGGTGGGGCTCATCTTACGGGTTGTCTTTGACATCACCGCAGCTCCTCTTATAGCATCATCTTGCCTGAATATGATCTTACACTCATCCTTTTGAGCATATAGGCTGGATCCACACTTTTCCACTTCCAGTGGTTCACCTACAAAGAAACCCTCAAGAAGCCTTCAGCGCCTCCTTTTGTTTGAGGCGTAGCTACAACTGGAATAATAATCTTAGGATAATAGGTCACTTACACTTGATTTATGTGCATCCACGTGCCACATTCAAGGTAGCATTGAAGTAGGGGATATGATCCTTGAACGGGGTGGGTGATCATCACACTATTGTTGAAATTCACACATTCTAAACTCATTATGTGTTCGTTTATCAAGGTCATCCCCTCGATTCATTGTCAAATTCTGACCTCGGGTTTGTTAGTTTGTCGATTCCATCCTCCTCGATTCATTAACATGGATTGAACTGGGAATTTCTTGGTTATGGGTTTGTCCTCCTCAGATTACGAGATTAGGAGTTTCTTGGTGATCAAATAGTGCATCAGTTCATATGATTATTTGGAACTTGAATGCGAGAGATAAAGCAAATCCCTAAGAAGTCATTATTTTTGTACGATTCAGGAAGCTTTGTTGCAACCTTGGATCCATATTTACGATACCTCATCCACTCTAAAATTCCACTACTTCACGGAATATGTGCTAATTCCCTCGTTTTAAATAGACGACATGGGGGTTCCTATTGGAATATCATTCCCAAGTTCCAAATCACACTTTAAAAAGTACAATGCAATTCTCATATCTTGCATAAAAGTAAAAAAGTAATTGAAGGCTACTTGGAAATCATGACGAATTAAGGACTTGGAGAAGCATTTTAACGAGACGAAATCGAGAGAGGATTTGATGGACTTGATAATGTTTCAGTGATACTGCAGTATGTGTGTAATATCCCCAAATTTAGGACTTGATGAAAAATGCAGATTCTTTGAAGGTTTTGACAGTGGCTTAAGTCAAGAACTCTCAGAGAAGAAAGTCTATTCATGCCACCAGGTAAACTACTAAAATGGTTCCCTCCTAGACGTAATTCTTGAAGTGATGATAGGTTGTAGATTTCTGCAGGGATTCCTCCTTGATTGAATTGCGAGTTCGTTAGGTTTAGTAGTTTCAATGAGTAAGTAGGCAAATATCACTTGGGATTGCTCATGCGATAGCTTTGAATTGTGTATATCTAATATTCTCAAGGAACATAAACTTGCTGATAAAGAAGGCAGCGGCTGACGATTGAATATGAATATGCGGCATAAAGCTCTTGAAGCTTTGGAGGCTCCCGAGTTCGAGCTGACTTGTGGAGTTTGGGACAACAATCAACCACAAGAACTTTTAGATATCTCAAATTACAAATCTTTGTCGGGAAGACTCGGAAAGTTGTCACAACTTTCCACACTCGAATATTGAAGCCCTTGTAGATGATCAATTGGGGATGGTAGCTCTTGTATAGGTATTTGGTTTAAATAAAGCTTTCTTAACTTTATCCATATTCTCCATGATTCTGAAGCTCTTAACAGTTCGAGCCGACCCGGAGCAAAAGAGGCTTGTAAGGAATTTTCAACTTACAAATATCACTTGGGAGACTCTTAAGGTTTTGCCAGTTTCGCAAACATAAGCTATCAAGTGCTAAGGGACGCTTCGATAATTAGGCGATTCACTTAAATTTATTGCCTCCCCAAGCAAAACTTCAATTTGCATTCCATGTCGATTGACAACTGGCGACTATATCCATGGTCTCGTGTCCCGATCGGATCCACTGTTTTTGGTGAGCTAGGTCATAAATAAGATCGTATGACACATTCTTTTATTTGAAGGGGTTTACCCAGAGCGAGGTGTAGCCCTCTAATGAAGTCAGTGATGTCCATTGGTTAGAATGAAAAATTTCAGGAATAGCTACCACAGCCCAGGATACATCACCCACATTTGATCGATACCTCATCCTCATATCATCCTTCGCAGCACTCTCACAATCAAAAGAAAGAGTAATGTGGTGCTCCAGAGTCCCTAACGTCATCATCCTCTTCACCTTCCATAAACAAATAACATTCTAAATTATGAGATATAAGAGCAGATTTTAAATTCTTCATTCATAGAGGCTGTAATCAGATTTGTCGAGACGTATGCCAATTCATTTCAGTTTGTTGTATCAGTTACGAGGATGTATGCCTAGATTCATTTTGAGCTATATTCGATTATTTGACTAGATTCATCATCAGCGAGAACATAGACGCGGCATGGCAAATCCGAGAACATGTTATCGCGGGTACGATTAAAGTATTATTGCTGCATAATTTCCTTTTGGAAACCATCTATCCCGCTGTGGAATCCCACTATCACAGGAATGAACTCAACCTTTGTGAAATCACAATGGTGTCACGCATTATAAATTAAGGAAGATTTAAGTCAGTGCACACTAGAAAGTTCTATGCACAGCCGTCATTTAAAAGACGATTCTCGAGTTTAACAAGGGAAAAAAAAAGCGTAATGTTTAATTTGTGACTTTGGGTGTTCTGGGAAATAATTTTTAGGCTAGGCTCAAAATTTTTGGAGGTGTATCCTCGAATTCCTACGTAGAATGTACTTCTTTTATAAAATGACTCCTATGTAAAATATTTCCTTTATATATAATAGTAATGAGATTACATTGAGATCATAGAATATTCTCTAGATATTCTTTGATTTATCTTCTACATTTTATATACATTATCCTCCTTCCTTTTACACTTTATTTTGTTTCCTTTTTGCTCCATTATTTTGTATATATATAGGTGTCTCTATACTATGTAATACTCACTCATTCAATAAAGAAAAGTATTCTTTTCTTCTCTCATTTCACATGGTATCAGAGTCATGGTTGGTTCTGGAGTGAGCCTTAGGCAACCATCTTCTTTGTCGGACCTTCTCCAACGGATTTTCTCATTCAGATCTTCTTTGACGAATCTTCTCACTCAGATCTTGTTCAACAGATCTTCTCACTCAAATCTTCTCCAACGGATCTTTTTTAGTCGGATCTTCTCCAACGGATTTTCTCAGTCGGATCTTCTTCGGCCAATCTTCTCAGTCGGATCTTCTCCGACGGATCTTCGCAATCGGACCTTCTTCGTCGGATCTTCTCCAGTGACCCTCACCTATATGTTCCAACTTGAGGGGGAGTGTTGAGAATCATAGAATATTCTCTAGATATTCTTTGATTTATCTCCTACATTTGTATACATTATCTTCCTTCCTTTTACACTTTATTTTGTTCCATTCTTTTGAATATATATATATATAGGTGTCTTTATACTGTGTAATACTCACTCGCTCATTCAATAAAGAAAAATATTATTTTCTTCTCTCATTTCTAGTAAAAGGAAAGTACGTGAAATATCTTGAGAGAGATGGGAAAGAGATACGAGGAACAAAGAGAGAGATATAGTGAAGTAGGAGGTAAGGCATAAGGAAGAGTGAGAGACACTTCATAGATATTGTCATGCCTTGAAACTCGCCCTAGGGGCATGACTGTCAATGCACACCTCAACGCCAAAGGCTCGAAGTGCGAAAAGACATAAACCTTCCTTGTAACTAGATTTAGTCCAATTACCAAACGCATGTTCAGAGTAATGCGCAACTTTCTATATCACCAATTCTCATATCCAAAATTCCATAATAACAAAATTTCTCTAACTCCTAACAAAATTTCTCTAACTCCGAACATTCATGTATGAATTAACAGAATGACCCAAGACAAATATTCATATCCTTCTAACCAACTCTAAGAACAAATAATCCAAATGAACATAGACTAATCAACTAAATAAGGTTTATAACGGATTCCAAAATCAAATTCCTAATAATAATATGAGTTCTCCATCTAATAGCAAATCTCATTACTTGAATTAAATGTACACAAGAAAGATTTTTAATGAATGGGAGTGAGCTTAAAGCTCAATAAGAAATACTAATACAGTTTCATAGATCAAAAGATTTTCAATCATATAACAAATAAAAGATGTTTTTCATCAAAACTTTCAAGTCAAAAATAAGCTTAAACATTCAAAATTTTCCTTCAAAACATTCTCAATTCCATTTCAAATATGTTTCATATCAGATCACGATCTAAGCAATTTCATATCAAATTTCGATTCAAACACTTTCATATCAAAGTCCAAAATCAAATACATTTCAAATATATTTTTTTGTAGTCATCAAATATCAAATGGTGCCCAACCATGTGGGACTTTCAAATGGGTGACTAGCTGTAAATTGTTCCTTTTAAGGTGGAAGAAACCAAACACTACTAGTACTAGTGACCTCTAACCGAAACCCCTAGAAGCTAGGGTTCATATCAATTACATTCGCCACTAAAGAATGTAAAAGTCAACTATTATTCCCGTTGAAAATGGCCGAATAGTGTCAACTATTATTCCCATTGACATGGTCAAGTAGCAAAGAAGTCGGAAATATTTCGATTCGAATATCTAAATCAACTAGCGTCGTATCTCCGTATTTTAACATAAATAAAGAAAACTAAATACTCAAAATACTTTAGTAAAGTCTATTTGATCCATGGAAATAAGGGAGCCGAAATTAAATCAAATTTTTCCTCATTCAAATTACATAAAAGGCAAATAAATATATTTTTCAAAAAAAACTATATAGATAATCTTTACACAAAAACATATAAAATATTTTATTTTGCAAAAGTTGTATTAATATCTCTTACCTTAAATGAGCACTTTAGAATCTTGAATAAGCTAATTAGGAGAATCTCGAAGGAATATTTCACATTAATATAAATAAGGAACTATCATCATTAAATTTATTCACCTAAAATTAAGGTTTGAGAATCCCTAACAATGTCTTCAATGTCAATATTATAAATCCTAATATCTTTTAAACATCTAACTATTAATAATTTAATTAATGTGCTTCAAAACTTTTATAAATGTCAGAATTCCTTCCAAATATGATTTCAAATATTTATTTATTTTATATTCTTAATTAATTCACCTACTCTACTAAAAATAATTATTATCAATATATTTTATATCATATTAAACATCAATATTTATCTTGATCACAAGATTATCTAAATAAATTCTCAAATCTGTAAATATCTGATTGCCAAGAAATATATACTAATTATTTATCAAATATATTTATAAAGGCTTTTTTAACTAGAACTTGTCATATTTGTTTATTATTAGTAAGAATTTATTATCTCGAATCGCTACCTCTTTTGTTTTTCTAAAATAATTGGAATATCCACGAGAAACTTTTTTTTTTTCAAATATCCAATCATTACACGAACTTTAAGTTTTTCTGTTTCTTATCAAAGACTTTTAAGCCCTAATTTCTTTTAATATTAAATGATATTAACCATAACAATATGTCCCTTTTGGCTTTTTACTAAATATCTATTTTTATCTTTTAAATTACTGCTTGAAATCATGACAAGATTCACATTTTGACTTTTCAACACTTGTCACATACCTATGATTCATACCTCTAATTCTCACCTTTTTTTTTTCTTGTATTGATTCGCGTCTGAAGTATGTGATCCTCTTATATTTTTCGTTTTTTGCTTTTTGTCTTCTTTCGTTTTTTCTATACTCTCGTAGTACGATTGGCCACTCTTGCTTTTTTTATTTTCCTGAGCTCAAAGCATGTGGTGGTCTACTACTTTATTAATGTCTTTTTTTAGTTCTCGTTCTAAACAGTTAAGTGCGTGGCCTTGCATTTCGTATTTTTATTTTATTTTTAAAAAGAAAGAGAGAGGCAAATCTAATCGACTCTTTTAGGATTGATCTAGCTTAAGAAAATTAGAAAATCTACACCAAATAAATCTAGGAAAATAAATAATGAAGATCTTACTTTTCGAGTTGCTTCTTAAACCCTAGATTTGACGTCCTAAGTCTTCCCGGAATCTTTTTCGAACAAAAGGACTATATAAAAAAGAACGAATAGATTTATTACCATTAACAATATTATTTTATTTTTTTTCTAAAATAGAATCTAGGAGAAATCTCACCTTGAAAACTTTCTCGACACAATTCATAATTGCCTTTATGCTTAAGACTCTGCTGAGAAGAATGGATTAATCCAGAATAATAATATATTTTATTATTTTGTTTCTATTTATACCTAGAGTTCCTAATGAATTTTAATATACTTCATTAAAAAATTTACTTATTTGCCTACAGAAGAGGTCGAGGAATTACATCCTCCTCCTTAACAAAAGTTTGATCACTCTAAACTTGACATAAATATATCCTAATTTTTTTGATATCTTTCTCATTAGTTATTTTTTTTCTAACTCCAAAATACCTCTCTAAAATTATGGTTGTCTCTACAGACCTTTACTAACTTGACAATAGCATGCAATATTCTTTTCTTGATTCCATCACATCTTTAATTTGAGCAGATGCCTCATAAGTTTAGTCTCCCAAAAATTAGAATAGGCTCTATTTCATAGTATAAGAGAAATAAAGAACTTATTTACCTCAAAGGCCATAGGAAAATCATTTATGAATTTACAGATGGACTTCAAGCTAAAGACCACTTAATACCTGAACACTTTTTCCTAATAATATTTGGAGCAGTCAGTCTTGTAAACCAAGAGTTTGTTTTCTTTTAATTTTCATTATAACTTCAACTTAAGCAAACTTAAGATAACATAATCCAATCACCAAATTCGAATACCCAAAAATTGCTTTAGATTATCAACATAGCATATATGTAATTAGGTTTCTTCCCAATTTTCTTGTCAGAGGTTATCCTTTCATTTGTCGATTACTGGAAATTCAAGTCTTTTTTTTTCTTCAATATGATCATATACACATAGGAATCATAAGAATTCTACCATAAATCTCTCCGAAGGTATTCATCTCATTGTTAGCTTAAGACTATTTTACAAAGAGAATTTAGCAAGGGTAAGGACTCATTCACGATTACTTTTCAGAAAGCTGAAACACAATCTCTCGACAAATATTTCCAACTTGTGATTCTTGTCCTCAATTAGTCATTGGAAGACTCATGAAAAAATGAAACTACTATCAAACTCAAAATAATACTTAGGTTTTTTTTTTTCTAGATGAAATCAAAATCTATGAGTAAAATAAGAATGTTTATTACATACAATAGAATCGAACATTTCATACATTCTCAACATATTCTCAATACAGAGACACTAGTCTACTAGAAAAATTATTAGACTTTATCCATAAACAAACCATCATAATAAAACATTGTCATCAACTAAGGTTCTTGGTAACCCTATCACAAAATTCATTTTCCATACTCATTTAGAAATACAAAGTAGTTGAAAACCTATATCAGCTATTTGATGTAAACTTCCATATACAAACATACTAAACCCAAACCACAATCATGCGGTATTACACTTCCATATAAACTATCTCAAAATTCTACTCTAATCCTTTATACTTTATGCTTTTAAGGGTGGATCGTAGCTTAAGCAACTAAACATCCTTAAAAGTTGTCTCTTTATATCTTCCATATCTAAGACATTAAGTTTGGATTCAAATTTCAAGATCTCATTTACTGATTAAAAACCACGACCAATAAGATTCCTGAAGTTTAACTAGTTTCATAAGATTCCTTACTAGTCTTAATTACGCAGCGAGTTTGGTTGCATTATGATGTTCAACATAAGAACTCTAAAATCGAACTATGACATGAACTTGTAAACATCTCCGTCATATAATAATCATTTGTAACAACCTCTGATAAATTCGAAGAATCAATTTTCCTTCTCCCAAAAGGAATCAACCATAAGATTCTCATTGTTTTATTAGTCTTGGATAATATCGTCGCCGATCGCCAAGTAATTGTATTAATATCATTTACTTCTTATTTAAAATCTTTTTAAGAAAACAAAGATTTCAAACTCTTATAATCTATGAATATCTCATAAGTTTCACCATCAAGAAAATGTCTCGAATCTTAGAGTGCAGTACTTTACTAACTTCAAATCATAATGAGTTAGTTTTATCTTAAAATTTCCAAATCTCTAAGCACAACTCACGATTTCTTCCATCTTTGCATAAAAACAAAACCTAAATCCTAATGAAAGACATCATGATATGAAACAAATCCTTTGAACCCAATAAAATAATCAAAGTAAGAGTTGCTACTAATTTGCTCTTCAACTCTAGGAAGCTATATCATGTAGTCATTAGACCGAGTAAACTTAACTCCTTTCTATGTCAGCTTGAAAATGAAGTTAATCTTAGAGATCCCTCAATAAATTATTTGTAATAGTCAATAAATCCCAAGAAACTTCAAAATTCAGTAATAATATTAAATCCTTTCAAATTTCAAATAATCTTCATCACTTATCACATTGACCAAAAGACTTTACAACCTTTTTAAACAAGCAGCTACCTTACAAGGCTAAACTTATGTGCAACAATTTATCAACATGTTTTTCCTTCAAGACAAACTCAGGAACCTCTAAGAATATGGAAAGTCAATTGTAGAAAGCAGAACTAAAAAGAATTGGAGAATGAATTCCTTGTATTTTCATTAATCCGTTGTGAATATATATATATATATATATATATATATATATATATGCTATATATATATATATATATATATATATATATATATATATATATATCACAGCAGTCTAACCTTCTAATAGATTACAACTCTATAAGACAAGTTTCCTAATAGATTACAACTCTATATGTAAAGTAGATATATCTTATAACACTTTAACAAGTTGAAGAATAGATATTAATCATTACCCGACTTGTTATATAGATAACTAACCTAGTCCCACATTTAGAGCACAGAAGGAATATCCCACCCAGATTATTCTCCAGTCTTCACATATCCTGTAAAAATCAAGCTGAATTGTATTTTCTCACGAACGAAATGACAGTCTATCCCAATATGCTTAGTGTGTTCATGGAATACCCGATTAGAAGCAATATGAAGGGCAGCCTGGTTGTCACATAAGAGTTTTGCTAGGACTAGTGTCTTATCTGACTTCCGTAGAGTTGATGAGCCCGCATGTCCCTCCGCAAACCGGGCTATGTCCTTCGCTACATATTCAGAGCTACCGCACTCGTCGAGAAACCGACACTTTTCCCTATTTCTTACTCTTCCATGAGACTAGATTCTCTCCAATAGTAACTTGTAGTGGACCTCTTATCCTCCTTAGATCCTACCTAATTAGCATCCATGAAACACTCAAGTCTATTATACCCATGATTACTGTATAAAATACCACGTCGAGGCTCTTTCAAAGGAACATAGAATATGTTCTACCATTTGCCTAATGATCAACTATTGGAAGACAATATCTTTGGCTTACAATGCGGAAGTAGAGTGAGGTGAAATGCTCCGAGGCGGAGTTCGTAGGTAATTCGACTTCCCAACTAGTCTTCTACATATCTGCCAGGGTCCTCGAGTGTTAGCCTTCTCTAATGGTGTATACAGAACCATGGGAGGAAGCGCATGGTTTACCACCAACTTTTTCAGTCTCAGACAATAAATCAAGCACATATTTCCTTTGAGATAAGAATATTCCATGTTTGCTTCGCATAACTGAATGTCAAAAGTATGTACTCCTAAATTCTTTGTATGGAGTTGGCTGCGAGAAGAAAGACTTAAAGGATGAATACGTTTATAGTCGCTCCCGTGTGCAATATCATCCACACGCCACTCTTGCTTGAGAATGATACCAAAACTAGAGTTCCTGTAGAAAATGGAGTAGTCAGATTTACTCTTCTGCATGCCAAATTCCTCAACGGCTTGGCTAAATTTACCAAACCACACACGTGGACTCTGTTTCAAACCAGCCACAAAGACTTGAAGGCATGAGACCACCACTCTTTCTCCCCTAAGCAACAAACCACACAGAGGTTGCTCCATACTTTTCCTTCTCTCTGAAGGTGCGCCATGAAGAAGACATTCTTAATATCAAAGCTAATGGATATCCCGATTACAAATTGCGATCGAGGAAATAAAGTCAAACATATGTCATCTGCTGAGGAAAAAGTGTTGGAATAGTCCACGCCATAGGTCTGGGCATACCCTTTAGCAAAAAGGCGGGCTTTCGACTAAGCAATGGATCCATCGAGATTAACCTTCACTGTGAACACCCAACAACAACCAATGACTTTCTTCCTAGCAGGTAACCGAACCAAGTCCCAAGGACCATTGTCTATCAAGGCATCCATCTCTTCTATCATAGCACTAATACTGACCGGGGTGACGGGGCTTGAGAAACCTTGATAAGCGTGAAATAGGAGTCTAAAGTGCAATAAAGAACAAGAAGCGTGATGATAAGTAAATTCATAAAGAGCAAAATGAAATTAGAGCGTTTACCTTTACAGAAGCAATGAGGAAGATCATCACTAAGTGGATCGATGTGAAGCGGTTGGTGGAGGGCTCGAGGCGAGTGTTAATGGCCAGAGTGTAGACTTAATTGATGGAGGGTTTTACGGCGAGGGGACAGACCGGGTTCGGGAGACAATGGAGTGAGGCAAGAGTATAAACAAGCAAGTCTTCTTCCTCCCCCTAACTCATAACAGTAGACGGAAGGGACATGAGGTAGTCTCAAAGAATGACATCGGTGGCAGTAACATCGAAGAGTGGGACATGCTTACCTATACCCTTTTGAACATGAGAATATCCCACAAAGATACACTTTAAGGACTTCGGATCAAGTTTAGAGACTTGAGGACGAAGACATCGGGTAAAAGCATGTGCATCAAATACCTTAGGATTAATGAGGCCAATGAATTATATAGAAATGACCTAGTGGTAAGGAGTATTGTGATTAAGAGCTGATGAGGGCATCCACATTAATAAAAAACCAGGCTGTGGGAGCTCGATCGGCTATTTAAAAATGTTTAGGGACATTCATTTGGAACAAGATTAGGATGAGTCTCAAGAAGGTGTTTATTCTTTCTCAGCTCACCTCGTTAAAGGAAGGTGTATCAACACAGAATTTGTGAGAATCCATGTTGTAACACAAAGGACTGAAAAAGTTTTAAGACAAATGTTCATAGCATTATCCTTCTTCTCAATGTTTATAGACCTTGAAATTGTGTTTGAATTTCGGCACAAAAGGCACTAAAATGAGAAAAAGCTCAAACGGCTTTTCATTAGGTAAAGCTTAGTAATGAAGAGAAATCATCCACAAAGATGCTTGAAATATATTTAAACTCAGTCGGAGAAAAACAAGAAAAAGGACCCCAAACATCATAATGAACTAACTCAAAAGGAGTAGAAGCTCGTTTATTGACTATAGGACTCAAATGCACTCGACGAAGCTTAGCATATTGACATGATTCACAGTTCAATGAGGATAGGCTAAAAAACTAAGGATATAACTTCTTTAACAAAGGGAGAGATGGATGACCTAGGCGACAATGTAATTCGAATGGGTAACAACCCCAGAACAAGCAACATGCTTTGGCACCTCTATTTCAAGGATGCTTAAGAGACCTAGATTGAAAAAATTCCTCGGCAAATAATCCGGCCGTCAAAGATCCTAGTCGAGCAATGATCCGGAAAGAATGAGGGGATACTACAATTAAGTGTATGAGTGAGTTTACTCCATAAATTAAATTAAAAGAAAATTAGTAAAGTAAAAGCTCATAACAATGTCAAAGTGATTAGAATTCGGATGGTGCTCACGACCTAAGGACACAAGATGTTGACCCGTCTGCCGGGACCACGTTGGAGATATAGAAGGTGGCGAAGCGTAGTAAATGGCGGAATTACGTCCTTGTGGTCGGTGGCTCGAGTCAATGACCATGTGGAGAAAATGAAATAAAACATGTGTTGGTTTTGCACGACTTGTGAGTGTGCGATAGAAGTAGATACGGACCCAAAGTGATTTCTGATGATGAACAACTGAAATCTTCGATTTTTATCCAACAACTTCCTACAATTCCGGCGTACATGTCCTAGATTATGGCAATAATGACACACAACTCCTGCTGAGGGTGTCGTGTTAGTCATAGAAGCAAATCTAACTCGAACAAGCCTTTAAAAATCTGAAAAAATACCAAAAAAATGGGATCTTGCAAAGAAAAGAACCACCTTTCCACTAAAAAAACACCACAATAATGGATTTTAGCTCCCAAAATCACCTCTTCATGTCACTGAATCTTGAAGAAATCAAGAAAAATTGAAGAAACCCTAAAACTAGAGGGTTTGCCGGGACCGCGAGTCTGCAAGAAACCATTTATTTCGGCGTGCGTACAAGGGAGGTGGGTATCTGGGGAGCTTGGTTGGCGACCAATGATGCTGGTGGAGGAATCTTGCCGCCGATGATGGCTGCCACGCACCACGCTGGCGCATGGGAAGCAGGCGATCTAACAATGCAGTGCATGACTCACATGCGCCTCTTAAAACGGTAGACTTGGTGGCTAGGGTCGGGAGCCCCGATACTCTAGAGAGTTTGGTGTCGTTCCACGCTCTCTCAAACTCTGTGGTTCAAAACCCACATCTTCTGCCCTTAGGGTTCCTCTTAAATTCCTTCAAAAAACTTAGCCTTTTTCTTGCAAATTCAAACCCTGGGCTTTGTACCATGTAGAAGGCAAGACAAAAGAATATGAGGAATGAAGTCCTTGTGTTTTTCATTGATCCATTGTGAATATATATATATATATATATACACAAAAGTCAATCTAACATTCCTAATAGATCATAACTCTATAAGACAAGTTTCCAAATAGATTACAACTCTATATGCAAAGTAGATATATGCTATAATATCAACCTTTTTCCAAAACAATCAACAAATATAAGGTAGGAAACTCCTTAATTCATCCTCAAAATCAAACCAAAAATCCTAAGGTTCAAGGAGTATTAAGTCAATTCATATATTCTTCTTACCAATCGTCATGAGATAACTTCAAATCACCATATTGTCCATAATGACATGTTCCATAGAAGTAGCAAATTCAAATCATAATTTATATTGGTAAAAGAATATTCACTAAACCAACAAACAATACTGAGGCAAAAGAGTGTAGTGAAATTTAACTAGTCACCAAGAAATCAATTATCCAACTTAGACTTGTAAAGAATGCTAAGAATACATAAATGAAGATGAACTATCAACTAACACGTCACTCAACTATCCCCATGGACAAACTTAAAGCAAGTTCCCATCGAGATCATAAACTATAGCTCTAATACCACTTTCTGTCATGCCCAGAAACTGCTTAAGGGCAAGGCTATCCAAAAAAGACATAAAGCTTCCTTATAATGGATGATTCAATTGCAAACACATGTTTAAGAGTAATGCTCAGCTTTCTATATCACCAATTCTCTATATCCAAAATTCCATAATAACAAATTTCTACGACCTATAACATTCATATGCATGAATTAACATAAATGACCTAAGACAAGTATTCTGTATCCTTCTAACCAACTCTGAATTAAAATAATCCAAATGAACATAGAATCATCAACTAAGCAAGGTTTATAATGAATTCCAAAATCAAATTCATAATAATGATATGATTTCCTTCCTAACTAATCTCTCATTGTCGAATTAAATGTACCTGAAAAGATGTCAACGAATGGGAGTGAGCTTAAAGCTCGATAAGAAATACTAATACAGTTTCATGGATCAAAAGATTTTCAATCATATAACAAATAGGAGATGTTTTTCATCAAAACTTTCGATTCAAAAATAAGCTGGAACATTCAAAATTTTCCTTCAAACATTCACCGAATTCATTTCAAATCAATTTTCCTTATCAAATATGATCAACATTTCATATCAAATTTCGATTCAAACACTTTCATATCAAAGTCCAAAATCAAATACATTTCAAATATATCTTTTTCTGGTCATCAAATATCAAATGATGCCCAGTTGTTACGCACTTGTGCGGTTTGACAGAGCCGAATAATGGAGAGTGAGCCAGGGAGAGAATATGCTGATTGGGGTTGTGCGTGATGAGATTCTATGGGGACTATGATGTCGACAGATGTGTGCAATGAGTGGTTTCAGTGCTTTAGGGGAGCACGTGGGTATGTGAGCAAGACCACCTTAGGAGACAAGACATGAATGCTTAGAGGAGCGAGTTGAGCTTGTCCGTAGTCAGGGACTATGAAGGGGGTGTTGGCCTACCTTGCGCAAACTAGTCGAGAGTTGAAATCGCTCTCCTGATGAGCCCATGGCAAGCGAAACCAGGTAGCACAACGCATGATAAAAGGGCGTAGTTCCTCGACAGGAAGAAACGATGGGACTAGCATCGAGATATGTTGCCCATATGTCATTGAGACCTAACGGCATGTTGTTCGAACAGATGAATGAGACGCCTTGAGAGGCGCGGGAACTAGAAGAGGGGAGTTCCTACCTTTGGCTTGACAAGGGTCGCAACGATGAGGAGTGTCGGCGGAGGGAGCCTTAGTGCTGGCATGCAAAGCCATGCACTAAGCAAGCAATGCCTCATGATTTGGATCATTTGGGAGGTATCACGCCTTGGTATGAGCCTCGATCGATTATAGCATATGACCGGTGCCGCGGTAGCGGCTGGCGTGGAGAAGCCCGCACTTGGAACTTAATGCGGAGGATGCCCTTGTGGAGGCAAGTGGTGAGCGTAATGCACGAGCAGCGTGCAGGCCTTGGCCTCACGCAGGCAGCCTGGGGCCGTGAGAGGGACCACTGAGGCGATGCGAGAGAAAAAGTTGCTCAAACAGTTGGTGCTCTATAGGAGTCGTACTTAGGGAGTCAAGTAGCAAGCCTAAGAGGCACATGTTATAGAGCAGTGCGCAAATCAGTGATGAGCATGAGAAAAGGCATGCGTGAAGTCCCAAGTAAGATTAGTGTCGAGAAGATACGCTGTAGAGTCAAGCTGGTCAGAGCCTTGCAAGATCTAGGCGTTCGGCATTGATGGAGTGACTATAAGAAAGTCGAGGACAATCATATGTTAGGGGATTGGTTGAGAGAAGGTTGGTCTAGTGCGGGGCTAGACGCTACACACACATGGGCGGAAAAATTGGCGTGTGACAGTTGGTATTTGTCACGCTCGGATCCCGGTATGACCCGAATGGTGGATCCGAACCGAGTCCGGGGCACGAGACTATATACTGGGACTCATTGATGCATTACGTATCGGGGCTTTGAGACTTGCACACATCGAATATACAAACAGTTTCTATAATAACAAAATCATTTACATATACAAAAGCACTACCACCGGGTGGGTGTCCATGAAAATCTATACATATCACGGTCGTTTACTTATCATTGTACGTATCTGTCTGAGAATGTGAGGAGATCGCTGGGCGATCTTGATGAGCACATATCTCTGAGATGAAGCCGTCTTCTTTGTTGTGGAATGTCTGTCTTACCTCCTCTTGATTTACCTACGGGGTTGAACGCGTCTTCAAGTTTGCGCTTTGGTGGGAACGTAAGCGTAGACCAGTGCCGATGGTGATCGTCGCTGACTTATACATATGCATTTCATATATCTATACATATTCATATAACTTTTATTACTTATCATCTTTACATTCCTATTTCATGTCAATCTTTTCATCTTTATTTTCCTATTGCATGTCAATCTTTTCCATTACATGTTCTATGTCTTTGGCATATCTTCTATCTATACTTTTACTATATTCCTGTTTCTATACTTTGCATATGTGTTTTCACTCTGACTATAGAATTGGCATTCAATGGTCGAGAGCGAATCTTCGTCCACTGTTGTCGATACGATGTCAATATGATTTCACATTTAACGGTATGATTCACATTGGCTATAGAATTGACATTCCACGACATATTTACTGCGAGGAGTCGTGCATGTTTGTCATTCGAGTAATAATGTGATTTCGCATTTAACGAAGTATGATTCACTTTGACTATAAATTGACATTCACGGCCAGTTCGAGAATCTAAATCTGTTTGTCATTCATTTAGCAATGTGATTTCATATGTTATATTTTGTATCATATGTAAAACCATTATCTTATTCTTGCATTCACATATTTTCATCTTGTAATTTTCATATACTATACTTTCCTATGATTTTCATATCTTGTACTTTCATATGCTTTCATATACTTTATCTATCATATACACATTTAAGTGTCATTAACACTTTGTTCTTGTGCCTTATACTTGTCATCACATAGCAATGTTATGCTTCTCATATTATGTCATATATTCAATATATGGAATTTGCATGTACTTGTCATTTTCTTTTATGTTTCATGTCTGCATAAACCTTAGAAGTGGATAAAGGAAACTATAAAGGCCGAAGGCCTTTGTACTCAGCATGTAACAGAGTGGTCTCAAGGAATCGAAGGCGTTACATTATCATTAATGCGAGACAATGACCATCTAAACCGAAAACGGTATCATTAATCGCGAGACAATGACTATCTATAGGCGTATTGTAATGACCCTAACGGGAGCTAATGTCGATATCTTTGCGGGACTTGTTTTTTCCCTAATAGGCATGTCCATCTATCCACTCTCACGGGTTCTAAGCGGACCAATCCATGTGTATTTTATGTTCAGTATATCTCATATTTCGAGAATAAATTACTTAAATTCATCCATTGTCGTATACGATATGTACAAATCATTTATTCGAATCTTTGAATTTTTCATATCTCATATCTCACTTTACACATTTACATATACATAAAACAGATCATATACTTATGTCATATTCTATACTTGTCATATACCCATGCTTATATATGTTCCATACATATAATTTACACAAGCATATACAATCTTATACTTTCTTATCATATCATGGTTCATTTCAAGTCATTTACATTTTTCTTCTTGTTCATATCATGTACTACGGGCTTATAAGCATGCAGGTACTTTCGTGGGGTACTACAGGAGACTTATACTTCTGGTACCCATAGGTACTTTCAAAGCAAAATGATGTACATTGCTTTATTCTTATTCTTATTCAGTCCCTTATCATATTGCATTATATGTATGAATAACTATGATTATCATGTCTGCTTACTGTTTTTCCTTATTTCTGGACCTAATATGAGTTCCACTTTTGTCATACTATATATGGCTAGATTCTTGACTCAATGGGCTTTCCATAGAATCTAAGAACACCCGAAACGGAGTTCGGACGAAGAAGTTATGACCTTCCAAAGTCACATGTAGTCAAACCCAACCGAGCTGACCTGCTTTGGCCGAGCTAACCTGACCTGGACGAGCTCAGCTAACCTATCTGAGCTCACCTATTGTCCTCCATAGGCATATGAATGGCTTCTTGACTCAATGGGCTTTCCATGAGTCCCGGGGAACACCTGAAACGGGTTCGGATGAAGGAGTTATGGCGCTAGAGTTGGAGGTCGCGTAGTCACACCCAGCCGAGCTGACCTGAACTAACCGAGATGACCTAACCTGGCCGAGCTCGGCCTAACTCCTACTGTCCTCCACAGGCATATGAATGGAATCTTGACTCAATGGGCTTTCCATAGAGTCCAAGAACACCTGAAACGGAGTTCGGACGAAGGAGTTATGACCTTCGAGTTGAGGTCACGTAGTCACACCCAGCCGAGCGGCACGAGGCCCGACCAGTGACTTCTGACCTGATCAGGAAGCTCAGCGGCCTATCTGAGCTCACCTATTGTCACTCCACAGGCATGCTGGATGAAATCTGGCTCCGCAGACTTTCCATGTGGACGGGGTTTAGCCGGAGTTCGGACGAAGGAGTGTAACCAGAGTTGGAAGTCGCGCATAGTCACACCAGTAGGGCGACTGAATTGTTGGTGAGCCGGCACGGCCGAGCTCGGCCCGACACCTCAGTAGAAATGACCATAACTTGGTCTGAAAGTTCCTGAATTGAGAAATTCAAAGCCCTAACATCAAGTTCATTGATGTGGCTAATTTTCGGGGAAGGACTCCTTTGAGAGTCCACTTTATTTCTTACAAAAACAAGTTCTAGATGGTAATGCGTATATGAATCATAATAGAAATTTCTTGAGGTTCAAATTAAAACTGAACCTTTCGAAAAACATATATGGGAGCCTTGAGGCTGCTTTACAACTCAACCTTAACAAGAAATGAGTTTGGGAGTTTCCAAATGAGCTATACAAAATAAAGGGTTCAGACCATGTATCTATATTTTCTATGCCAAAACTAGACTTGATACGATCTGCATTTTCCACTATAATCCATACAAAAAACACTAGACTTCCATCTGAGAACTTATAGGTTTCTGCTTTCTATACAAAATCATCATAGCATTCCATACTAAAATTTCATAGTTCCATGCAAATACTCATAGTTCCATACTTTTCTATACAAAATCATAGCATTCTATACTCAAATTTCATAGTTTCATATCTGTGATCTTCTTTTTCCTTTCCTTCTTTCTTCTCTTCTCTTCTCTTCTTCTTCTTCTTCTTCTTCCTTTCTCTTCTCTTCTCTCTTATCCATTTTTGTTCTCCCTTTCTCGAAGACCAAATCATGAGATATTGTACTAGTCTTATCCTCTGTTTGTCTTATCCCTTTTTTATTTCACTTTTTCTCTCTTTTGGAGCATCCTTGACCATCTCGTCAAAGGAGGAAACTTCCTCACTCTTTCCTTCAAGCCACTTGTCTCTACCACAATTTTCTTCCTTATTTGATTTTTGTAATATCTTTCTTTTATTACTCTTTGGTCCTCAATTTCATATTTATTCTCAATTCAATTTATCAAAATCCTACTTTGGCATATGAACTTATTAAATTATGACCTTTGGGTCCTAAATTGGTAAATTATTAATTTACCCTTAACTTTTGTATTAATTCCAAGTTCTTGCTTATTTTCTTTTTATCTTTATTATACCTAAGCTTATGTTATAAAACTAGATTCAGGTATAATTTAGGAATATTCTGATGCTCGAGAACAAAGGTTTGCTATTTTGGGGTCCCGTGGAAACAGGTGGAGGAGAAAAGAGAGAACTGCCACTGATTGAGACTTGAGAGTGAGTTTTCAGAAGATAAGTTAAAGACGTCAAGATAAGTTTGAAGAGGAATCTGGTGATTGCATGGAGATTGCAATGTAGATGGTTCTTCGACCAAGACAAAGGGAAGAGTGAACGTTGTATGAGAAGACATGACCAGAAGGAAAAGTGCCTTACTGCATGATCGAGAAGCAGCGGGGGATGGAGAGTACCTTGTTATAGGCTGGGCATAAGACGGAGGAAAGGTGGTCCTAGGGGTATGTTGGAGAATTTGAGACCCGAGAGGTAGTCAAAAAGTACCTGTGCGAGATAAGAGGCATGAGATGAAAGGCCTCGTAGTGGAGAAAAGCAAGAGTAGGCGAGTTGCCGCTCACAGAGTCCTAGTGAAGCATTGGATGCATCGGACACTAGGAGGCAGAAGCGTGATAAGCCATATTATACCCTCGTGACAAGAGTAGTTGAGGGATATGTAAATGGGGACAAAGTATGGAGTCCTATGGTGCATGGTTGCACAAGAGACTCGGCAGTGTTCGAGAGATAAAGTTGGGAGAGCAGGAGATAGCTCATGGATGCACGCAGAAGTGTGTGGGCTGGGAAAGTTCAAAGGGGAGGTATGAACTACTCCGACGACATAGCAGAGATGTCCAGTGGGGCTTGGATCTGCGTGTTTGAGTGAGTCCCTTAGCACTAGGGTGCGCATGGTGATAGAGGATCAAGAGGCGATCGACACCATGTAGTTTAAGGGAATGTTATGCTTTGATCGAGAGTCAGGACAGGTAAGGATGCAGAAAAGGATTGGGATTTCATGTCGGGTGTAAAAGGAATCCTTAAGGAAGGGAATGATGAGTCGATCCTCCCACCGATATTACTGGAAGGCATGAGTCTTTGAAGGAATCGCGAGGTAAGAAGGTTTCTATCGAGAGAGCAAATGAAGGAGTTCGCCATTTGATGAGTGGATATCAACGTGTTGCACGAAGGGCCAGACGGGTTGTTGAACCCGAAGGTAGCCTCTGAGGGTGGCGCGGATGAAATAAGGAAAATTGACCTTGATAGATGGCTTCTTTGTCGGCTATTAAAGTAGTAGTCTACACAGTTGATTTCAGGAGGAGCCTTAGAGAAAATTATACAGTCTTGAAGAGAGTGGAGAAGCTCTAAGTCCTTCAAGAGGAACAAAGGCAATGGTGAAAGAAGTCGGGATCGGCCAAGACTTGAGTGGGGGAGAAGATGACTTACCCTTGAGGGTGAGAACCATCAGAAGCCACATGGGGCATGGAGTTCGAGGATGTCTACTAAAGAAAACCTTGTTGATGGCTAATTGATTATGATCTTAGTGTGGTGTTGGAGTACTATAGAGAGAAGAGATCAACAGGGACCACGAGAGAAGTGGTGAACATCCGTGAAATAGAATGTTTGGGGAATTTTGGTCGTTAAAAAGTGTACAATTCCCAAATATATGAGAGGAATAGTGGAAGCCTTGGTAGGGACTGAAGCTATAACAAGGATGACCTAGGAGTGTGGGTGTACCTCTGGATTTTAAGATGTCATTGCTACCTATTAGGAAGGGAAGCATGCTAGAAGGTGAGAATAGGCGCAAGAGATGGTGCATTACTCTCGGGGGCCTTTAGCGTAGCAAGGTTGGTGAGACCACGTCTATTAGAGTTTTAGATGTCTCCTTTGACAAATGGAGTGTCAGTTGAAGACATGGGGTGGGAGTGGCTTATATTGTGAGAGCAGTGCGAGGTGACACGGGTTTGAAAGTCGCCTGAGAGGGAGGTGTGTGGGCGAGTAGTCTTCAAGTAAGTAGAGAAGCCTGGTGAAGAAGATGTCTTCAAGATCTATTCAACAAGGGCATTGTTGCCTAGTATAGCAAAGAGGAGTGTTACTAGGAGGGCGAAAGTATGTGAAAGGACGCATTACTTTTAGGATGCTTTAGAGTATAGCATAGCATGTTTGCTACGTTCGGATCTCCTTTACCGAACGTCCCCCTAGGCCAATAGAATCAGCAGAGACCTTAGTGGATGACAGTAAGTGAGGCGAGAGAAGAGCACAAAGGTAAGAGGCTTAGGGAAGGCCTTGTAGGTTCGTGCAGATTTAAGTGGGGGAGAGTTTGTTACACATACGGTGGTTTGATCGGCGGACAGTGATGGAGGTACGCCCGAGGGAGAGAATGTTCTGATTGGGGTTGTGCGGGATGAGAGTATGTGGGGACTGTGATGTCGACAAATGAGTGTAATGAGTGGTTTCAATGCTCTAGGGGGAGCACATGGGTATGTGAACAGGACCACCTTAGGAGACAAGACATAAATGCTAAGAGGAGCGAGTTGAGCTTGTCTGTAGTCAGGGACTATGAAGGGGGTGTTGGCCTATTACTCGGGAGTTGAAGTTGGTCTCCTGATGAGCTTATGGTAGGGCGAAACTAGTTAGCACATCGCATAATAGAAGGGTGCAACTCCTCGCGGGAAGAGCCACATTCTTATAGCATTGAGATATGTTGCCCATATGTTGTTGAGACTCGACGGTGCATGTTGTTCGAACAGACAAATGGGATTCCTTGAGAGGCGCAGGAACTAGAACAAAGGAGTTCCTACCTTTGACTTGACAAGGGCCGCAAGGATGAGGTGTGTCAGTAGAGGGGGCCTTAGTGCTGGCGTGCGAAGCCATGCACTAAGCAAGTGGTGCCTCATGATTGGGATCATTTGGGAGGCATCACACCTTGGTACGAGCATCGGCCGATTATAGCGTATCAGCGACGCACGGGCACGGAGGGCACCCCCAGGCGTGGGAGCAGCTCTTGGAACTTAAATGGAGCGTATACGGGAGGCAAGTGGTGGCGCGTAATGCACGAGTGGCGTGTAGACTTTGGGTCCTGCGCGAAGCGTCTTTGGAAGGTGCTGAGAGGACCTTGAGGCGGTGCGAGAAACGGGTTGCTCCAGGACGGTGTGCTTTGTAGGAGTTGTGCTTGGGGAGTCGTAGCCGGGCCTAAGAGGCACATGTTATGGGCGGTCTTGGCAGTCGGGATGAGCGAGAGAAGGCACGCACGAGGTGCCCGAGATTAGTGTCGAGAGATGTTGTAGAGTCGAGGCGGTTGGAGCCTTGCAAGATCTAGGCGTTCAGCATTGATGGAGCGACTATAAGAAAGTCGAGGACAATCCTGTGTTAGGGGATTAGTTGAGAGAAGGGTGGTCTAGCGTGGGGCTAGACGCCGCACACGCAGGGGCCAAAAAATTGGCCTGTAACACCAGCCATGCGGGACTTTCAAATGGGTGGCTAGCCGCAAATTGTTCATTTAAAGGTGGACGGAACCAAACACTACTAGTACTAATAACCTCTAACTGAAACCCCTAGAGGTTGGGGTTTAAATCAATTACATTCGCCACCAAGGAATATAAAGGTCAACTATTATTCCCGTTAAAAATGGCCAAATAGTGTCAACTATTATTCCCATTGACAATGTCAGACTAACCAAAGTCAAATATTTCATTCAAAAATCCAAATCACAAAACATCATATCTCCACATTTTCTGTCATAAATAAAACAAATCTCAAAATACTTTCATGCAAAATCTTATTTGATCTATGGACAATCAAGGGAATAAATTAAATCAAACTTTTCCTCATTCAAATTACATAAAAGACAAATAAATACATTTTTCGAAAAAAACTATATAGATAATCTTTACTCAAAAACATATAAAATATTTTCCTTTACAAAAGTTGTATTAATATCTCTTACCTCAAATGAGCACTTTAGAACGAAGCTATTTATTACCATTAACAATATTTTTTATTTTTATCTAAAATAGAATCTAGGAGAAATTGCTATGCTTAGGAAAGGTTATGCAAAGAGAAACAGATGAACCTAACAAATAATAATTTATTTTTTATTATTTTATTTTCTATTTATACCTAGGATTCCCTCTAATGAGAAACCAATATACCTTTTATTCAAAAAATTACTTATTTGCCCTTTGGAAAATTCGGGGTATCACAGATATGGTATATAAAAAGTCAAAAAAGTGAGGTGTTTTCAAACCCACTAATTGTACTTATTTTTGTCCTGTGTAACATTTCCCGTCACATATATGAAAGTTGGTAAATTAACCAAATTAAATATATATATATATATATATATTTGATAAATAATATAATAATGAAAAGGCTATTTTAGCGACTTGAAGGCCATAGAAGAAGATCCCACCTCCCAAAACTGCAAAAAAACCCACAAGGATGTACCAAAGAACAGCCCCTACTCATTTACATCCTACCCGATCAATGGGAAACCTTCTATATTTGATGGACTATCTTTGTAAAAGTATTTTGGTCTCTGAGTTTGACGAAGAAAAACAAAAGAGGTCTTCTTCCTCTGCATAGAAAAATTTTCTTCAAGTAAAAACAACCACGATTCCTTACCTTCCCATTAGTCCAAAATAAGCAAAAGGGCCCACTTCCCACGCAATTTTCTTTCCTTTGCCAACATAGCGACATTCAACTCACCAAGGTCTCCCTAAGCCGACGGATTTACACAAAAGTCGAAGGGGAAAAAAGCAACTCCCATTAAGGTCTTATCTTCACACAATGAAGAAGAAGGTGATTCGCGGTCTCTTCTTCCTCATGACAAATGCGGCATCTATAGGCAAGGGTGATTGGAGCTAGTCACAAGTTACCAAATTATATTTATTTTTGTCCTCTATAACATTTTCCATCACATATAAGAAGGTAGATATCATTAACCAAACTACACAAAAACCTCATGTACCTTTTCTATGTTTGCTTTATTTATTTATTTAATTTTTTGGATATTCCACTAATATATTAACAACAGCACTTCCACTAGCACAATAAGTGGTACCAAAGCCTTGGTTTAAGATTTCTAGGAGAGCCATAGGTGATGATGCCTAAAAGAAACTTGATCGAAGTTGTCTTAAATTTGAAGATTTTAGGAAGAGCAAAGGTATTACAATATAGAAGAAGATTACAAAAAGAATTTAAGATTGGACTAATTTTTCTATCATTAGCAATACAAGAAGCAAGAAGATTATGGAGTGTGACAAGGACGGATGGGAGAAGAAAAGATGGAGCACGAAGAAAGCAACAAGCACAAGAAAATGGCAGAATGGTGGAGGGATTGAAGACCAACTTGATGAAATTTGATTCAATGTGGAGATTGTTGAAAGGAGTCTTAAATTCTTAATTAGAATAAACTTCTTTTTGTAAAAGGAATATCACATAGACTATTTCCTAAGTTTATATGTGATTGTAATTAAATCCGCCGTCATAGAATAAGGAAAGCTAGTGAAAAGAGCTCTATAAATATTTTAAATTATAATCAGAAACAGTAATGAGAAATGGATGTTTTAAGGACATGAGGAAAAGTGAAGAACACTTGGGAGCAAAGAAGGCTCATTAATGCGTAAGATATGAGGAAGAATGAAACACTTGAAAAGTAGAGCCAAGGGCATATTGTTCAAAGTGGAAATACATAAATTTAGAAAAATGAAGATGCTTGAGGGTTAATAGTATATATATTTTTTGTTCTTTGTAATACATTCTAAAGGAATTTCTTTAATTCTAGAGTGAATTGGTTGTGGATTTGAACCATATTAGAACTTCATCTATCTTTCTATGTGGTTTGCTTTATTCTTTGGGTAGATTCCACGTCAATAATAGCATTGGCGCCTATAACGAAAATTTAACATAAACAACCTTATAGAAAATAATAAGAAGAAGAAGAAATAATGAAAAAGAAAGAAATGCATGAAGAAGAAACCCATTTTATTTATAATGTTATCATTTGTAATTTATCAAATACCATTCATCTTTTAAAAACGCTTGAAATGTTTTCCTAGAAGTGTTCTCTATTTTGTTTGTTCTCAACATCTGCTATGAAAATCATACCTGAATTGCAGATTTGAAGCATTTGAGGAGACTCCATGGACCTGATAAAGTAACTGGTGAATTATGTGTATCTAAAACTCGGAGACTTGAAGGAAGCTCTGGAATTTGCAGAAGCTCACACAGTGGCTCAAATTAAAGGATCTCTCAGTCTTGGAAGTTTACTTATGCCAGCAGGTATGCTACTAAAATTGTTCCCCCTGAGTTCCAATTTTTCCAATGAAGACAGGGAGAAAATGTTATCGAGTATCCCTCGTTTCATCCTATTGTAGTTAAGACTTAAGGACTTCAACGAGGACAACCTGTCACTTGGGATTACTTCAGGAGTTATATTGGATTGGTCCAGAGATAATTCTTTTAAGGAGGATAAACTTGATAAACAAGGCAGTTCACATCTAAGGCAATCCATTGAAAGACTCTCTAAGCAAGGCAGACAGTCCAAATCCTCCGGCAATTTGTCCAGTTTTCGACAATAACTAAAACTGAGAACTTTAAGAGACCTCAATGAACAGATGCTCTTTGGAACATGAACAAGCTTTCTGCAACCTGTCAGATCCAAGTCAGTAAGGCCTTTTAGATGTTTTGTTGAGGATGATGGTAGCTCCTTTATCGGCTGTGTCACTTAAATAAAGCTCCTTAGATTTTCATTCTCTCCTTGATTTCAGGGAAGCTCGATGGCTAAAGCATTCACGGCAACACAGAGTTCTCAGGCCTTTCCAACGTAAAATCTTACTAGGAAGACTCATCAGGTTTGTACAACCTATCCATAAAAAGAATAGCAAAAGAAAAAAGGTTACTCAATGGCCCCATTATGATCAGTGAACAATAAGGTAAACTAGATTGTATAACCTTCTAAATTAGAAATCTCAAATTCGGCACACTTGTGATATCTGGGATTATGATTAGATGCTCAGAAAAACTGAGATCGATGACCTTCAATTCGTTAAATATCTGGAAAAAAAAAAGGAAATTCATTTTAGAATTAATATAAAACAAAAGTAGGACTAAAAAAATATTCATACCATATCTCCTTTGCAAAGTTGTTTTATGTTGCTACACCTTAAGCGAAGTTCAACAAGATTATCTGTGAAATTTGATGGCAAAAGATTCAAGGAGTATCCATCCCAATGGAGAAATATTAACTCATAGAAGGAATTTGAAAGTCTGCAGGAAAGGTGAATCTTATATAAGTTGCACTTGATTCCCACAGAATGATGTTCTACCATAGAATTGTGGACTATGAGCAATCTGAGTCTAATCATCATCGTTTTACAGCTTCTGCACTGATTTGTATCTGTTCTGGTACGGAATATGCCTAGGATTATTCCTTCAACTGTTTCTGTTCCCTAAAACATCATAATTACAATAATCTAAGAACAAACTACATGATCAAAATAAAATCGTTAAAGCTTATACCAATGCACATAGAAGAGCTAGAAAATGTATTTGGTACCTTACCATATTTTTGGTTACCACTCGATATACATCTTCAGTATCCCACAATCTGCTCCATTTTCCAGGCTCTTTCGGACATTCTTGGCGAACAATTTCGTGACCCATTTGTTGTATCAAATTATACTGCATATCTAACTTGTTTTTCACAAAAATAGTTATCAAACCCTTATCATGGAGAACCCTTATTCATGCTCTCGTGGACCTTATGTAATATCCTTGAAACAAAATCTTTATCTTGCCCTTTGAAAAAACATGCAATATCGAGAAATATTTCCTTTTCTTTATCATCCAGTCCATCATAACTTATTTTCAGTACATTTTGAATCTCCATGTGAGGTATTTTTTCTAGCTTATGCAATGCACTTTTCCATTCTGATATTTTCTTTCCAAGAAAAAGGGAGCCTAAAACTTCGAGTGCCAATGGAAGGCCTTTAGCATATTCTATTACTTGGTAAGAGAGATTTCCATAAGTTTCTTGAGGCGTATTCTGTTTAAATGCCCACCTACTAAAGAGCTCAATAAGCTTCATCATCATTTTAGTTTCTCAACACTCATATAATACATGCTTTATACTGGTGAGGTCTATGTTTATCTCTAGTGGTTATGATGTGATGCTTTTTGTACTAAACCATTCAGGCTCTTCAGCAAGTATTTCAATTTATTTAAGATTTATCCATCATCAAAGACAACAAGAAGCTTTTTTGATTTAAGACAATTTTTTATCATGTTGAGTCCTTCATCAATATTGCTTACTTTCAAACTTTTTCCCCTAAGGATACCATGAAGAAGTTCCTGTTGCAATTGAAGTGTATCATCTTTAGATCTCTCTCTAACATTTCTAAGAAAGCAACTACCATGGAATTTATATGAGATATTATTATAAATAGCTTTAGCAATAGTAGTTTACCAATTCACCAATCCATAGATCCAACCACACAAACCTCATTTGACTCGGTGTTCATCAATGATTTCAGTTTTTCTAAACGAAGACTCACTCCAACTATGTTCTTGCCCATATTTAGAGGCTCACGATTTAATCTTCGATTGATATCATTAGTGATCTCATTGACAACCTCTGTCTCATATCTGCACCAATTAAAAAGTAAATATCACGATAAGTTGCAAAGTAAAATAAAAATCTAGACAAATTTGACAATGTTATATGTTAACCACAAGATTTGAAAGACTGGCATTCAAAAGCAGGTGGATAGTATTTGGACCAACAATTTTCTTTCCATACTCATAATTTCTATTTTTTAAGCAAAAGATGGGCATATGAAATTCCAAATTTTTCTCATTTCCTTCCTTCCAGTGAAATGCTAATCCTAATGGTTTCTTATCCATCCACATCTCACATTCCCATTGAAGTGGGCAGGGGCAGGAAAGGTGGAATTGCAAACTAGAGATGGAAACAAGGAGGAATCAGCTTTCATCATGGCATAACCACCCCTGTTTCTTCTTTAATGCTTTGTTTGTCTTTTCTTCTTTTTCTCAATTTGAAGAGCACAGATCATGGAGAAGAAAGGGAAGAAGATGGTTTAATTAAGATTAGGGTATAAGTGTAAGAAACAAGGTGCTGGGACATTTTCAACATAATTTTATTATGTCAATTTTATATTAAAAATTATCTGGGTGGTAGAAAGGAAAAAACATGAAGCCAAAATAGAATTCCCTAAAATGGAAAGGAAAATAGGGCCTCGCCAATTTAGATGTGTTCAAGTACACATGCAAGTGAAGAAAAAAAGGAAAATAAGTAGAGTTTGAGCCACTTCCAGACCTTGACCAGTGGAAGTTCAATTTGAGGCTGATAGTGTAGGATAATCCTAGATCATCGATAAAAACAAAGTTCCATTCAGGAAATATCGAATGTTAAGAAGCTCAAATGGAATAGGGGACCAAGTTTCAAACCTGTCGGGTAGCTGGGTTGATTAAACCATGGTTGCTCAATGGTCACCGGTTCGAATCCTTTAAGGTCGATAGAGAGGATTTATCTGGCCCATAACTTTGGGCCTTAGTTGAGACCGGGCAAGATAGCTGAGCACCTAATTATCCAAAATAAAATGAAATAGGGACAAGTTTCAATCATCATTTATGAACAATTAATGCAGTTTTCTTTAAAATATCTTGATGATTTTAATTGAGGATTTCCTCAGTATGAAATTGAAAAATATTTCAATGAACTATTTCACAACCATCCAATGGCCGCTTTTAAACAAATAATGCATCCAAATCTCTAGTTTCGATCTAATGAAAATATTTTTGTTTTCAAGAAATCCAATATCGAAATCGAATTTTCCCAAATATATAGAAATATGAGGTGAAGGTATACTTACTGGTTATCCACAGGCCATCCGTCTAGGTTAGCTGCTTCTGTCAAGGCAGCCCTCCACTTCTCTATATTCTCCATCTTCAGACCTGCATCTTTTTCATATCTGGAAAACTCCTCTCCATAACTTCCGGATTGATATCGTAGTTCCGACGGATCAACATGGTAGAAAACAGGAAAAGTCGTTGTCGACCTTTTCTGCTTCATAAGCTCGATGATTTTGACAAGTTCATTTAAACACCATTTGGAACTAGCATAATTTCTAGAGAATACGATGATGAACATCCTTGATTTACAGATTACTCTAGATAGTTCTGATGCAATATCTTCTCCTTTATGAAGCTATTCGCTGTCTCTGAAAGTATGAATTCCATATGCCGTCAATGAGGTATACAGATGATCAGTGAAATTTCTTCGGGTGTCTTCGCCTCTGAAACTCAAGAATACATCGTAACTTAGGTCAGCGGTAGAACAAGGGATATTGGAAGCCATTATTAGATGGTCTATACCAAAAATTGCAGGGCTATGGATGCTGAGCGATTTCCCCAACCCCTAAAGCATACCCATTTTGATGCTGAAAAGCAAGAACAGGTTAATGCAGGGAAGAGCACTAACTTTTGAGGGAGTAAGCATCTTTATGCCAACTTTAAGATAAATGGCATAATAAAAAAATACGAAAATAAAGAAAAAACATCATATTTCTTAAGGGGAAAAAACTATGAGCAAGGAAAAAGTTTCACTATAAATTTGAGATGAATTATAAAGTACTTGTTAAGGAATTTTACTGCAGGTCGAGAGCGGCGAGAGCGAGCACATGAGGAGTGCTATGTTGGTTGATGCACCGCGTAATACATATGAGGTGAAAAATACCGTGTCTACATGGCGTGTGTGTCAAAGAGTTGGAGTGCGATTCAAGGTGCGTGGGGTGTCGGCGGGGCGGCAGGGTCGAGCATGACTGGATGGCGCGACGGCGTGGGGAGCTTGTCGTATCGAACGGTACTGAAGATGGGTGTTAGCTCTGCATTGAGCGGTCGAAAATTTGGGTAGCTTTCTTGATGGAGTCACGAGGTAGAAATGAAACCGATCCAGCATGGGTTGAAGATGGAGGTGTGGAAGGTTGGGTCCTTCGGCGGAGTATTGAAGGGCCACGCCGCAGGCATACATTGTGAAAAGTTAAACTGTGACATATGACTTATGAAATAAGCTACAATGTGTTTGTAACTTCAAAATACCCAAATAGAAAGTTAAATGTAAGGGTTTTGCGCCTGTTAGGATCGATTATGTTTGCAGTGCATGCCCAGCAGTCGACCTACCCGCTACTACAACGTATTCGGCTTTTTTTAAACTTTTTTTCACAAAATCCTAAAACCACATTCATAAACATTAAGTCGAATATAAGTAAAGCGAATTTGGTCGCAACATTTGGCCATGAATGAACCCTTCTTCTTCATCATCAATTATTCTCCGTTTTAGTGCACGGAAATCGACAACGTTGAAATCACTTTTTCTCTCGGTGGATCCCATCCCTGTCTCATTTGACTTTACTTTTTCTTTTTCTTTTGCTTTTTTCTTTTTTTTTGTCAATGTTTTTCATGATATATATTTTTCAACCTTTTTCTTGTAGTTTTCTTTTTTTAAGCAATCTATTTTTTTAGTGCTTGTTTAGTTAAACTAGTAGCTGGTGTTAATGGCTAATAAGGGATAACTAATTACAAATTAGTATTTAATAAAAGAGTTAATTGAATATTAATTTATCTATATAAATATGATTGAGATATATAAAAATGATGGATGTATATATAGAAAAAGTGATCAAATAATATATATATATATGAGAAATTGTAAAAATTTGCCAAAAGAAATCAACCTTTATTTCTTATAGTTAATAGCTATTGTTTGTTTTACTTTGTTTTATTAAAAAAATTATTCTCTTCTGTTTTTTTTTTCTTTCCTTCCATAGTGGTGCTTTTTTCTTTCATACCCTCTGTTTCCTTCTTTTACTATCTTTTGCTTTTTAGCTTCTACTTTAAACAAATGCTTCAATTACACATTCTATTAGAAAATGAATCACAATAATCTTTAAACTCAAATGTTATAAATATCAATCGAATATATATGTAAGATGATTGATGTCTATCTTAACTTAACTAATAATCTTGAGTTTGATTCTTAAGAATACATATGTGATAAAGTTTTATCGTTTTTATGATCGAAAATCATTCATGTCTCGTTTTTCGTGCGTAGTCCATTCGGAACCTCATGGTTAAAAAAAAAAAAAACCAACTGTTATTGTTATGCACTTAAATCTTCTGCTTTACTTCTCTTATCTCGTGGACTCGGTGGATAGCCATATTCACTTTTCCTCCTAGTATTTTACAATTAAGATTAATCATTTAAGAATTATTTCAAACATTATATGTGCTGACAAATAATGTTGAAATAATTACACTTAATTTAAAATAAACCCAATTAATTTTAAAAAAAATATGTTAATTCAATTTGGGGTACATATAGTATATATTAATTATAAACAAAATATTAAAAAGAATAGTTATAAAAAAATCGAAATATTGCCCATAAAATTTTGACACTCAAAATCAACGTAAAGCCCAGTTAAATGATTGAGCATTAAAAGAAATTCTTGGGCGAAAAAGCAATGTCATGCTTGTTTGATTCATGTTTTTAGAATAGTTTTGCCCATAAGTATCATTTTGATGTTCTTTAAAAGTATTTTGTTCTCTAAATTTATATTTTTTATATTATTCATATTTTTCAGAACAAAATAAAATAAGAATCAAACATGTTATACATGTTTTCCTCGTTATCTTTATTTTCAGAACCAAAAACAGTTTTAAAAAAGGGAAACAAACCACGAGTCAAACATGAGTCTCAGGACCAAGTATTGGAAATGGGCCTACTAGGGCCCAATGGTTCAAAACTTGGGCCTGCCCATGCTCAGCCCACTGCCACCTGAAAAGGCCCAACTACCATCATCTCTTTCGGGTTTGTCTGCATCACGAGCTTCCCCATCCTCGCTGTCGATCGTTTATTCTCTAAACGCTGCAATTCGATCGATCTCTCGGTTAAAGGTACTGCTGCAAACTCTTTCACCAGTTCAATCAATCAATTTCTAGGTTTGGTAAGATTGGTTGGATGCTGAGAAAATATCGAGAAGAAAACAAGTTTTTTGAATCCATAACTTTTTACCTGCTGCTCTCCAAAGAGAGAGCAGAAGGGTTTGCATTATCTAAATTCTTTAGCTTAGATTGATCTGATTCTTTTCCAAGTTTCCGCTTTGTTTTGGATGACACCAGAACAGAGAAAGTGAGGAGATAACACAGGAATCAGCGCTGGATTTCTTATATTTTCTTTGTTTTCATAGTAACCAAACAGATAGTGGGATTTCACTTAGAGTGCTTTATAACTTAGAGATGCTATTTAGGAAGGTTTGAATTCTACAGTTTCTATTTGAACTCCGTGGTGCACAAATTTGGATCGTAGTCTAGATGGATTTTTTCTCTCTATATTATTACGATTTGAGGTCTTTGCTATTTGGGACTGTATTAAAAATTAATTAAAAGTTTCTCGACTGAGGATTTTGTACCTGATGCTGGACAGTTTTGGCTTAGTGCATTTTCGAGATGATCCAACAAATGGATGTTACTAACTTTACAAAAAACAAGATATGCAGGACCGTCCGTTTAAGGAAATAATATATTGTTCGTTTATAAACGTTTGAAACTAAATAACAATTTAAGGTTACAGGATAATAGTCATGAGATTGCATTCTATATAGGTGATAGATTACGTCTTATTTTGTTTTGCTTTTTGTTTGTTTGATATTTTGTTTTGTAAACTTGGAATTCTAAACTTTAAAATAAACCTATATCCTATTCCTCTTTTCCATCTATTTTATTTATCATTTAGTTTTTTCAGAAAATCGCATATGAAGAAATAAGTTGAAGCTAAACTAGATTTGTGGTATAATTAATCCAATTTCTTTTTTCATACTCTAGCTATTAAAATTTCAACTCGATATTTATTTCTAGTAACTAGTAATAGTAAGTATAAACCTGTCTTATTTTCTCTCAATTTTTTCTTCCTTCTTTTCTAATCATTCATCTTTTTTAAGGAGGGGTGATTTTTAGTTGATAACTGCGTAAAATAACCCCTTTATACCCATTTTATCAATCTATTTCTAAAACAAGTGGTCATTACATGGATTCAGGTTATTTTGTTTTTAAATGATTTTGTAAATGCTACATTAAAATGTTTGGATTTACATTTAATAAGTATTTCAAGCGTTTCTTTGCTATCGTGCTTACATCGTCTTGTCTGACGTTTTCGTTTATGTGTGGCGGTCGGATAGGCCAAAATATATTGATCCATTCATGTGACAAATTAGATTATGGGTTATCGTATATTCTTGAGCTAGAGTTATAGGTGATACAGTCTGTGTGTGTCCATTGTAAGCTTTTAAGTTGATTTATGATAACATTAACTATGTGTGTGGTTTCATCCTTTATGGTTTTTAGCAATTTGTATTTGTGTTTTTACATTGATATATTCTTAGTTTAGACCAATAAAAAGTTTATTTGAAAAATAAAAATCCTTAACTCAGGTTTTAACTATTGTACTTATATTTATTATATATATATATATATATTATCTCATTAATGTTTTAAAAATCAAATTAGTTATTGGACAAAAAAAGTTATTGATTCACGATTTAGCTGTCGAATTGATGGTTCAATAGTAAACAAGTAACTTTTTATTAAATAAATAGGTCCTTTTTAAAACATTCTGATATCAATGCTCTAATAATAAATAATAATAAGGAAAAATTAGTATATTAAAATCAGCTGAACTTTTTATGACTTTTGTATTTCATCTTGAACAAAAAAGTTTGTTTTAAATATAGCGATTTTTCGTAAATTTTGTTTTTATATCGAAGCCAAAGGCTTGAACTTCTACGCGTCAGCGTGACATGATAAAACGACGTCGTTTTGATGATAGAATTATAATTAAAAAGAAAGTTAGGGATATAAAAATAAAATTCATAAAAATTGCTATATTTTAAAGCAAGCTTTTCGATCAAATTAAATACAAGTCATATTCAGATTTTAATACTAAGGCCCTGCTCTAATAATGAAAAGATAATTGATAAAAAGAAGTAATCTACGTGCCTACTTCGATTGGTAGAGACGTTCGTGCTTAAAAGGAAAGACATTTAGGGAGCTCAATTGGTAGAGTGTTTAACCCTTAAAAAGGCAAGACATCTAGGGAGGGGATATCTAGGTCCGAGTTTCAATGAAAATAATTTAGTACATTATAACAAATATTTAGTTATAAAAAAAATTAAAAAATAAAAATAAAGAAGAAGATAATGGGTCTCAGGAAGGTGTAGGTTCAAGCTGGGCATTGGGGGAGTGAAAGGGTCCAGCCCAGTATGAATTGATGAGTTGAGTCATATAAGGTTGAAGCAAGTCAACGTACTTACCAACGTTGACCAGAGTCAATGAAGAAGATCATACAATTTTACCATAAAATGCATGATCCAAGAACCTTTGAAGCTTTCCTGTTTGAAACTCGGGTTGTCTTCACAAATAGGAGGTCGCCACGTGGCAGCATCTAGGCCAGGGCCCGGTCGTAACGGTTGAAACCGTTGTATCAAGTGAAGAAACCGTTTAGCGTTTTCGAAAAGAAGCCCGACAGTAATAAATCAAAAAAAAAAAGAGATGTGAATTAGCAAATTATAGAAAAACAAATTTAAAATAGAGAATCGATAGGGTTTTTTGAAAAATAAAGGGTCTCATGAGCTACTGCGGGCCTTGAAGGGATCTGACCTTGGCTTTAGGTCACTGTATTGCTTGTGAGGCACAGTCAAAGCATCGAAAGGATGATAACGAGGGGTAGTTGGGAAGGCTTCTGACCCACAAACCAATGAATCATTCGATATGGAAAATAGAATAATCACGATAATGTCTTATCATGAATCATTAATCTCGCTTGCGTGAGGAAGAAAGATAATTCACGATATAACGACTCATCATGCGGATCAATAGAATCGATAAGGGGAAGGAAGTTATCGATAAATTGCTCTTTCATATCCTTTCTTGAATCAATCTTAGATAAAAGACAAGTAATACATCAATGGGAAAGAATCTGTTCGCGTCGGCGGAGAAAGCATTATCTTTATAAATACGAGTAGCGTCGGTGAAGGTGCATGAGCATCACAGCGACACATTAGCCCTCTAAGCATTCCATCTTTTCTCTCAGGAAAGAACTGACTTAGGCATCAGAGCGGCCACGGGTAAAGCCCTCGCCGACCCCCCTTCTTTCTTGTTTTTGCAGAGGAGTGCCACGTCCGAGCCTCTGAACCCGGCATTCGCGCGGCATTCTATTTCGGCCGAGCGATCAGAGCACGCGGACCAGCCGACCGACATCGGTCCAGTCAGGCCAGCGACCCTCTGAGCTCCGGCTGGTGCGTTGAAAAATGCATCATCGGTTGGCGCGTGCGTAGAACGGCGATTCGCTCACAAGTATCTCGCCCGATTCGATTCTTTGATGGTAGCGGCCGGGCACAGCGAAGCGACACGATCCGCGGATCACGAGATCTCCGACGACATAGATCTTGAACATCCCGGCACATTAGAAGCAATGCAAGCGAAGCGCAGAGCGAGGTGGGCGCTCGCGCCTGACCAGCGCGATGGGAGGTGCAGAACAACTCACGGTAGATACAAACGCCCGGGATGCGACAAACATAGGAAGGTCCTGGCTTTCCTCCTCATGAAGGGCAAGCACAATCTAGACATTCCACGTAGTAGACATAAGAAGAGTCTAAGCAGGAGCCGGAGGCCTGGACCCTGATTGGCCACACAGAGAGGAGGCGCGACGGCACGGAGAGCATGTCGGGAGCAGAAGAACTCGCCACCCTCGGCAAGGAGCGGAGCTATCGCGGGACGAGGTTGAGGCCTCAGCCAAGAGCTCGGCCAGGTGTGAAGGAGGTAAGTAAGAGGACGGCTGCAGCACTATGGACACCTTGAGTGACAAAGTGCAGATCACCCTTCACGGCCGAGGTCTTGGCTTCCCTCTTCCGACCAAAATTCGAGGATGCCACAGTGACATTCAATGGTGTCGAGATCTGGTCGATCGTACCAGCGCTTCTGAAAACCAAATGGAGGCTGCGCTGGAGTAGCCAGTCAGGTCTGATCTGAGGCTTCACACTATCACGTTAAAAGGCCTCGCCTTGGCACACGGTTTTAATAGGCTTCCACCATGTCAATCCTCGATTCGAGGAGAGCTATGCATTGCATTCGTCTCTCACTTCATTGGGGCTAGGACGTACGGAAAGCTAAGTTATCATCTGCTCACCATCAGCGAGGCTCGTAAAAGCACGAGGTCTTATGTCGGAGAGATTCGATCTTAGGAATCTCTAAAGGTAGATATATCAGATGAGAAGTTCGCGATCCTTTGCATTCATTCTTTGGCTTAGGGTTGGTCGAAAGACTTGATGTTTTCCATCTCCAAAAAATCCCCCGAGCAAGCATGTTTGGGAAGGTTCTCCTGACGAAAAATATATTAGGTGAAGCTCTCATATCCGAGAAAGAGAACTCATCCACTCATAAAGAAAAGCGGAGCGAACAGCGGCGAGGGCGAAGCCCCAAGACAAAAAGTGAGAAAGGTCCCGAAGAAGGATGGAGAAGCGGTCGAAAAAATGTAGAACCTCGAGAGATAAATGCAGGCCACCGCTGACTCGAAGAACGGCGGCGTTATTAGCCTCAGCGATTCACCCTGCGGCCTCGATATCGCAAGTCTGCGCGAAATGCGAAACGAAGCGAGTTCACGAGATGGTCAACTCAAATGAAGTCGAGACCACAGCATGAGATGACTCGGACTTTGCGGTTCTGCATGGACTACGGACACACCAGACGGCCCGAATACAACTTCAAGAAGTAAATTATATCTGTGTGGTACCTCAGGCGCTTCATATCCCACGAAAGTCGATCTCATAATCGAGCTTGAACGATTTGACTGCTGACCACCACCTCTGGGGCGGCCATTTCGGCGCAGACAACCCCTGGGAGAAATCCATGTGATCTCGGGAGGATTCGCGGAGGAGGAGGATCCGGTTCGGCTCGGAAGGCCCATCTGTGACGTCGGTCGGCGAGATAGCGGAAGCCTGGCGGTTTCCCAGCTCTTGCGGCTCGACCGTGCATCACGTTCTCGACCTTCGAGATGCGGAGGGATGCGACACCCCGTGACGACGATTGGTAGTTCGCGGTTGTGGCGACAAAAGCGATTCATGGTCCCTAGTTGACAGCGGAGTTCGGTGACATCATCTTGTCGACTTTCGATAAGATGGGCATCGGAAGGAGGCCCAGATTCCGTCAGCCTTTTACATCTGAAATTTCTCAGGGAAAAGGTATTACCTTTGGGCTCGATACAACCGGTACTCACCTTGGGAGATCCCACGCGACGGCGGCGGCAATGAGATTCCTCGTTGTGAGCCGCCTAATACGCTTATAATATGTTGTTAGGCGGACCCTCTCTCAATCTGATAAAGTCATCCCCTCGCATACCACATGATGATCAAATTTCCTCTGTCAAGCGGAGTAAAGGAATGGTTCGAGGAGATCAGCAGTGGCTAGGGAATGCCTACTCAGATCCATGTGACGAAAATTGACAGCATATACGGACAAGCTCGACATGTGCGGCAAAGTGCTCGCTCGACTGAGCCCTCGGAGAACTAGAGCCGGTATCGTTGGATGGCGACCATGAGCAATCTACTTTATATCGGCTCCCGAAGCTAGCGAAGACCTTAAAAGCCTCCTGTATTTTAGAAAGAGCAAGGCGTCTTCACATGGAAGCGGCGAACATGGGAGGAATTGACCTCGGTAATCACTGTGGCGAGCGTCGGCCCGAAGTCAGCTAAGCGATCAAAGCGAAAGAGGGAGGAGCTTCGCGCCAGAAAGACAGAAAGCCATCAATGAGGAGGTCAGCAAACTCCTCAGCCCGGGTGATCGGGGGAGGTGGGATGACCGAGTGGTTGTGACGTCGTGTATCAAAAACAAGCGAGTGGCGACTGCAGCGCCGGCAGGCGTAATGAGGCGTGCCCGAAGGACGGTTCCTTTGGGGATGAGTGAGCCTCATAGTGATCTACCCTGATGACGTGAACTCCTCGGTTTATGGACGCCTTCTGCATTCTGTTGTCGGTATGGACCCGAGGAAGACCCGAAAAAGACCTCGTTCATCTGGGGAACCTATTGTTATCGTGTGATCTTGTTTGGGCTGAAGCGAGAAGCTACCTATCGGTGATGAAGCCGGATGTTCCGAAGCCGAATGAAGCCTGACTATGGAGGTGTACATAGATGACATCTTCGGTAAAATCCACCCCTGGTAGGAAGCTCCACGTAAGCTCATATGTCGGCGTTCCGAGATCTGAGAAATTACAACATGAAGCTGAATCCGGCCCAGAGTATTGCCTTGAGTGTCGCGGTAGGAAAATTCATGGGTTTCATAGTCAACCATCGAAAGATTTGAGGCAAACCCAGACAAAATAAGGGCTGTGCTCGACATGCTGTCGCCATCAGGTATAAAGGAAGTCGGCGTCGGCCAGGAAGGATTCTTGCTTTAAGTGGGTCGTATCGAGGGTAAGTGATAAATGCCGATACTTTCTTCCAGTCTGAGAAGAAGGCCTTTCGATGGAATCTGAAGTGCGAAGAAGCATTCACCGACCTTTGAAAACATATTTAAGCTCCCTCCCCATTCCTAGTAAGTCTGTTGAAGGGGGCTCCTCACTCTATGTAGTTGTATCGGACTTCGACCCAGTATTGTCTCGTCAGAGACCGAAAACCGAAGTGCGACACGGGTTTACTATTGTGGCCGAGCTACGAGGAGCGGAGGGGAGTACCAGGATGGAGAAATTGAATTTTGGCATTGTAGCTGCGGCTCGAAAACTCCGCCCTTACTTCCAGGCTCATACCATAGAAGTTCAAGCGAAATACGGAGTAAACCAAGTGTTACGCAAACCGAGAGACCTCGGGAAGGTGATGGAAGTGGGCTATAGAGTGACCCGAGTTCGACCTCGAATCTGGCCAGAAAGCTTCAATAAAAGGGTAGGTCTTAGCCGACTTCATCTTGGAATTCACCTCGGCGAAACCTGCGAGGCAGCTCAGACAATGGTGACCTCCCATTCACGGAAACTCTCTTGTAGATGGAGCCTCGGAATGCCGAGGGAGCGGACGAGTCTAATCTTGACCTCTCAAAGATATATGAACATTGAATGCGCGCAGTTGATTCAAGCCTCGACAAACGAAATTTGAGTATGAGGCCGATCATAGCGAGGCCTCAACCTCGCCAGATCGTGGAAGTTGGCCAAATTTGGGGTCTGCCGGTGACTCAGAATTTGGTAGTAAGACAAATAGAGAGAGGCGCTCACGGTCGAGTGGAAGGATGATCCTATGCCTCGAAAAGATGCAGTTTATTGAAAAAATTCGTCTTCCAGTTCCGGGTCGAGACATGTTCCCGGAGCGGAGAACTCCGTCAGAGCGCCTTGGCAAAGTTAGCGGCTTGACCTTACGGGAGAGAGACCTCGGCCCAGTCGACACATCGAATACACAGCAAAGCCCTCACATGAATCACGTGACGTGGAAGTTGCCCGGTCGGGTCGGCCAGGGTTGGATGGACCTATTGGGATTATATAATAGACGGACTTCTGCAGACGACACAGAAAGGCATCAATCGGGATGAGGTCGGCTGATTCACTAATCATAAAGAGCTTGTCTGGCGAGGTTCTTCACCCATCCTTAAATGCATCGTGGGAAAAGACCTTGCTTGAATACGATGCTAAGAGAATGAAGGTATATGAGGAAATCATATCGAAGCTCGGGCATTAGCAGGAAAGGTCTTGAGACCAGGGGATCACTGCGGCTCTGATACTCGAAAACCATGTGAGCTGGTTGAAATGTAAAATCTGCCGGGAGCATGCAAGATCTCACGCTCCATCAGACCCTTGACATCGATCACAAGCCCCTGACCTTTCAACAATCTTCCGGGACCGCCCATTAGGAAGGGCGATGCAAATTACCATCGTCGTCGTAGTGGATTACTTCACCAGGTGAAGATGAACCTTTGGCGTAATGCAGAGCGAAGATCGCATGATTTTGTGTAGCGAGCCATCATATGCAAGTTTGGTATCCGAGCCACAGTATCGGACAATGGAAAACAATTTGACAAGCGCGAGTTCGGAGAGATTTACGTACTTGACTGAAATTAAGATTGTGCTCGTCTCCCGTCACGGTCGCGATTAATGGTTGAAGTAGGGAAGTCACCATCGGGACCATAAGGCCGCTTTGAAGACCAAGTTGGAAGATCTTAAGGAAAATGGGTAGAATACCTCCCAGGGTGCTATGGGCCTCTGAGGACAACGAGAAGTCGGCAACCGGAAACCCCGGTAGCCACTGGCCTTTGCCTTGACGTGGCCCACATTAGGGTCGGATTAAAGTCCCCAAGGATCGAGTTAGCAATAGTGGAACACAATGACGGGGCTCTCCGTCTGAATTTGGATCTCTTAGATGAAAAACGTGAGCGGGTTCCTGGGGCGCGGGAGGATTACCAAGGAAGGCGGTGGGTATTACAACCCAAAGGTCGAGCACAGGAGCTACATGCCCGGGTGACCTGGTCTTGAAGAAGCTCTGCCCGGCCCGGGGAAGAATCGGTATGGAAAATTAGGCCCCGGCCCAGGAAGGCCTACATCATATCTCGAGTTGTCGGACCGGGCAATTCTGAGGCTCAAACGAGACGAGAGAAAAAATTTTACGGCATCATGGAATCACGAGCATCTTAAGCGTTTTACTGAAGTAAACATTGGTTTGTAATCTTAAATAAAGCGTATCGATTTTGAATGTGAGAGTTGAGCGTTCTTGGTTATTTTGTTAAACCGGCTTCGGACATCTGATACTTTCGAAAAATTACATGCGACGGAATGAGAAAGTTCTTAGTCGCAAAGAAAAAGTCTCTCTTTATTCAATCGGGTTACATTCAATTACAATGTTGATGTCATCGAATTACATCTTGGAAGCACACGGTACTGTGATTCCCTCGAAAAAAAAAAAAAAAAAAAAAAAAAAAAAAACTGAAGGGGGGTGGAGGAGAAAGAAAAAGAAAGAGGTGGAAAAGAGGAGAAGAGAAAGAAATAGATGGAAAGAGTTTGTGAGGAGAAGCTTGGATGTGGAAGAAAGAAGAAATAAAAAGGGAGGGAAAATGAAATGTGGAAGAAAGAATAAATAAAGGGGAGAATGAGATGGAAAAGAAGAAAGGAAGGAAGAGAGAATGAAGGAGGAAGAGAAAGAGAGACGAAAGGAGAGGAAGAGAAGAAGAGCAGAAAATAGAAAGCGGCCTGAGATATGTGCCGCCCTCCCACTAGACACATTCCTAGCGCTGAAGCTAGGGGAATAACATAACTCACATAAAGGGGCTGGGAAAAACCTGACTCCTGAAGAAGTCGACAAAAGCCCGAGACGAGAATCTTGGTGGATCCCGTGAGAAGGCGATCAAACTTCAATGCTTTATCTAAGCGCGATTTGATTCTGTAAAGAAGCGAAATATCAAAATATAAACTCCATAGCAATGAAGCGCCATTATAAGAGGGCTAACGCACCAGGAAATTTGCCTGGCGTTCAAGGTCTCCATAAATCAACATTAAAGACACTCGCACCTTTCGAAAATCAAAAGTCGAATGGCCGCCCGCCCAGCGGATCACTTTGCGAGCTGTCCTACTGCCTGCGAGCCCGCAGCGGCCTAGAGTCGGATCGGCTGAATTTGGATCGCCACGAGGCCTCGGCGCCGGAGCCAGTGGCTCACTTTGGCCAGGCTCGACTACTTTGCCTGAACCACGCGGCCTAAGTCGGATCGGCTCAATTTGGATCGCCCGACAAGGCCTCGGCGTCGAGGCCTAGTGGCTCACTTTGACGAGTTGATCTACTCTGCATAGGTCATGCGGCCTGTATTTCGGTCGATTCAGGCTATTCGGCCCATGGGGCCTCGGCACCGGGAGCCCGATGGCTGCTTTGATGGAGTTCGTCTACTCCGCGTAGGTCATGCGATCTGGCTCAGTCGAGTCTGTATTCAGCCGCTCTCTGAGCTCCCGAAGCCAGGCTCGGTTTGGCGACCTCGACTATTACACTCGAGGCCATGCGGCTAAAAGTCTGTTGCCAGCGAGTAGCCCGTGAAGCCTCGTGACCCGGGTTCGAAGAGCTGTTGCTCGACTCTACATCCATCGGCTATCCAGCTTGGACACTCAAGTTAGGCCATCTGACGAGGGAGTGATCACCAGTCATGAAGAATAGTCGCAGTGCATAGTGAAACTGAAAGTGATGAAATAAAAATGAATATTCATTAAGAAAAAAGGCTACGCTGTAATACATCACGCGAGAAGAAGATTATACATCAGAAGAAGGGGAGTGAGCCTCAGTAGGGGTATCAGGTTCTCCAGAAGGATCTGCGGAGAAAGACTCCTCTGCCTCCTCGTCGCTAGGGAGGTCGAAGTTGAAATCTAAACCTGGATAAGCGTTAGCAGCCTTCTGCTGAAAAGCGAGCCACCTAGAAGCCCATTGAGTGCGAAGCGATCCTGGAAATCTTCTATGCTTTGATCATTGGCTTGACCGAGGTTATTTCTTTGATGAAGGTCCCACCGCAGCCGCGGCACTCCTCGGTCGGGCGTTGCGGGCCAGCGGCCTCGGTGGCCTCGCGGCCGAGCCGAGAATCTGCAGGCGCTTAGTCTTATCCATAAGTTGTCTTTGATCGCCACCTTGAGTTTTCTTCCTTCGGGACTCAGAAGCTCACCTTGGAATGTGAGAAGCTCATCCTAGCCACTTGAAGAGTTCATATTGGGCGATTGCGACCAGTGCCCCAGCCTCTAACCAAGTCATTTGTGCGGCAGTAAATCATCCGAACCTCCGGCTTCGCCATCGACCGCTCTCAGGCGTATCGAGGCCTCCTCTTCCCCCTACCCTGTTAGAAACACTGATGGAAACATGCATCTCTTCATCCCGATTTGAGCTTGCATCTCGGTCATGCGTTGCTTTGACTCGTAGCTGCCCGCTCAGATGTGAGGGAAGCCACCCTCGCCTTGTAAGCGGGCGCTTTGGCATGACTTTCGTTTAGGTTAGCCTTTTTGGCCAAACCCTTCAAATGAGTAGCCACTTGACGCATAGAATCCTTGACGATGCGAGTTCGGCCTCAACTCGAAGTGGAATCGGATCACGACAGGTAGAGAACTACGGGCGACCCACGGAGGGTAGGAGCCCAGCCTCATCGGCGTGAGTGCACTCGACCTCTTGAGATCATAATCCTTAAGAATGGGCCGTAGTTGCGCTGCTTAGCGAGTTCGGCATTGAAGCGAGTCCGTCTCATGATTTCAGTTCCTGTCTTTCCTCGTAGCTGCTTAGGCCGCCCGAGAGCGGAGGTGGCCTGCCATTTCTTTGTTGGCCAGTTAGGACGATAATGGGAATGGCCATGCAGCGAGCTCTTCAATGACCCCACCTAAAGGGACCTTTTGCCTTGTGCGGGGACCAGGCAGGCTGCGAACTCAAAACTGTAGGAGCTCGGCCAGGAGGCTGGCCAGCCCGGCTCGGACTGGTAGACGGAGAAGATGAGGACGCCCCCAATTTCGGAACTTTGACCAAAGCCGGTCGATCTTTCTCAACGGAGTCCAGGGTTTTTCGTTTCACGCTCCGGGGCTTTCGAGTTAGCGTCTCCAACTAAGCCAGTAGTTCTCCCTTAGTGGGTTTAGCGGCCAGGAGGTGATGGGAGAAACTTTCATGGTGGAAGGAGGCGAGGCCTCGAAGCAGAGCGAGGCGGACCTCCCGAGGCTCGAAGGGCCGAGGAATGTCAGGCTTGATTGGCTCATAGGACGGGAGGGACACTCGACGACGCCCGGGCGCTATGACCGTTATCTTGACGGCGAGATCAATTCGAGCACTGAGGAAGCATGTAGATAGTGCGAGGAATCGAAACACAGTGACCTCGCACAAGTTATACCAAAAATAGAGCGAACCTCACAAGATTCCTGAAGTGTGGTCAGTATCGGAACGCCCGAGTGTCGATCCTTGTCGAGAGGGTCATATTAGTGGTAGGCTAGCAAAGTAGCGTCCCTTCCGCATTTGTCGGGAAGAGAAGATCGTAAATCACGGAGCGCGAGCGCTGAAAAATAGAGGAAGCCCTCGCGGTCTCCTTCGGGATAAAGATAAAGGAGGCAGCTTCTGCTTTGGGGACAAGGCCCCCTGTCCCTAAAGAAAACCCGATAGGTAACCAAAATGCACACGATCGTTGGGGCGCGAGTTGAGAAGGACGGAGACATTGAAGTCTTATGAGGAAACCCCCCTTTTATGAAGGGATGCGGAGGAGACGAAGACCATTATCGAAGGCCACTTCAAGAAGCACACCATCTTAGGCCTGAAATACATAAAGAGATTGGCATTAGGAGGACCCTTTTCGAGAGCATGAAAAGGGAGGGCGGTAATGTCACAGAAAAGATGGCCCCATATGAGGGACCGACCTTGCTAGGCCCATGATTAAAATATCTTTGAGCAGCCGGATCTTAGGTAATTACAGGCCTCTAGGATATTTGATCGAGGTCTACTTTCTCCTTACCCTTGTCGAGGAAAAGGGGGCGCCAGCAGGAATCTCGAGTTCAACCCGGCCGAGCAGACGGAGGCGCCTTGATTTGTCGAGCGGAAGGCAGCAGGCCAGAAGAGTCATGCAATCTGAGAAGAAAGAGCGGCCGAACCCATGATGAAAATAAATAATGAAAACAAAACTTGGCGACCTAGCCACACAGCGCCTCGTCGTATCGCTCGAAAAGAGACGAGGAGATAAAGGCCTGACGAGACCCCGAATACAATAGAAAAACTATCCCGAAGGCGCGGAGAAAAAGACTCTGCTTGTAAGGTTCAGACCAGGAAGACTAAGAGAAGTCAGAGACTCGCTAAGCAAAGAAAAGGTCTCGGGATCGGGCGCACAAGGCAGAAAGGTCATGAAGCGAGAAGAGAGCGAAAGTGGGAGAAATGGTAAAAAACCGAAGAGTCGTCATTATCCTGAGACATATGACGGCGACGAGCCCCAACCCAACCCCCGGCCAGACGAGACGAGTGGAAATTGCACCGATCTGAAATGTTACAACCCTTGCTTGCATTTTGTGAAATTTGGGGGAGCAAGCGATAGGGTTTGAAAATAAAATTCATGAGCCCGCTCCGCCGGGCCCGAAGGAGTCCAACCCAGCGAAACACCGAGGTCCACAGCGCTAACCCAAAATGAAAGCACAGTAAAACATCCCCGGATGATAACGGGTAGTTGGGAAGGCCTGACCCTTGAAACAGCGAGATCCATTCGATATGGAAAATAGAATAATGCGATAACATCTTATCCTTGAATCAAACTAAATTTATGTGAGAAAAGAAAGATAATTCACGATATATGACTCATCATGCAGTCAATAGGATCCCAAATGAAGGAAGGTATCCCCGAATAAAGCTTTGCTCTTTCTATATCCTTTACGAATCGATCACCAGATAAAGGCAAGTAATACCCATCGATGAGAAAGAATCCTATTACCTTCCATTTGGGAAAACATATACTATAAATACAAAAGTCACCCCAGCGGTGAAAGATACCTTGAACACTCCTACGCAACACATTAGCCCTTTAAGCAGTCCATCTTTTCTCGAAAGAAGCCGGCTTAGGCATCGGAGCGACGCGTGCGAAGCCCCTCGCCAGGCCCCACTTCTTTCTTGTTTTGCGGAGGTGCCACGTCCGGAGCACAACGAGACTAGCATTGTAGCATTCTATTTCAGCCAGACGATCCGGGAGCTGCGGACTAGCCCGGCTGGTCGTGCCACGCGGTAGGGTGAGCGGAATCCAACAAAATTTGTTTCCTATGTTCCTCCCTCTTTGCGGTAGTGACCCCTCTTTGCGGCATAGTGGTCTGGTCGAAACGGGGATGGGTTTTCATCCTGAATGACTTATGCGGTGTTGAAAATGGTGAGGCTTTAGTTTGGATTTTGGATTTGTTTCAAAACGGTGTGAGTAGTTTGAAAGCCGGGTTAGCTGTGGCGAAGTGAAGTGTGAAAGGTAACTTTGAAGATCTAGGTCAGCAACTTGATAACATAGAGGCGAACAAATTGTCCTCGGGTTTTATCTCGCATTATGACAAGCAACCTATAGTCGAAACCGTAACCGGATATTTTTGTTTAATGCAAACTAACGCAGAAACCTTCTGTTTGGTCAGCCATGAGTAACGTAAATGCAGCTTAGTTTGAAGCACTAGCATTCGACATCGTTTCGGTGGCGCGTGAGGCCGTCTAAAGAACCACGGTACATCTAGCAATAAGTATGCCTTTGTATCCCCAAAGCATGACTGTAAGTATTGGCCAAAGTCTTGACGTTAAATGATATTAAACCCCCCAGTTTGAGAAGATGGGAGCCATAAATCGATCGCCTTGTAGCATTTAACACATGAGGACAACTGCTGGCTTGCCACCTGACCAAGCTAGCTACCTTATCTTCAAAGAAATAAGGAAACCGCGACATCTCTTGAGTTGTCGTCCTCAGAGGTTGTTTAGCGGCACAGAAAAATAGGAAGAGGAGGAGAGAAGAGAAAAACCAAACCTAACTAAAGGCTGCGAAGATATTTACATAAAATGAAAAGTGTGCCAGGGCCTTCACTAAAATTCGCACTTAGGGTTACAAAAACTATGAGGGTTTATATAGGCCACCCAAATATATGTGAAACACTACAATAAAAGCCTAACATTTTGGCTAAAATAAAGGAATAGTAATACGAAAATGAAATTAGGTTTGCATTAATTACACAGATGACAAGGCGACCCGATTTATTTATGCGGACCAGTTCGCTATATGGCGAGAATTTCGCCTGAATAGCGAAAATTTCGCTCAGGTAGAGAATTGCACGGAGATAGCGAAATCGGAGAATTTCGCTGTGCATTAACAGTCTGGCTGGCGGGAATTTTTTTAGAGATATAGCGAAATGTATGAACTAAGCTAGGCACGGAGTGAGATAAGCGAAAATTTGAAAGCCTAAGCGAAATTTCTCGATTTAGCTGGGTTGCAATTTTAAGCTATGATTGCGAATTTTACGCAATCCAATGAATTTTCGCAATCTTAGAAATTCCACGGAGTTTGCATATTCTTGCTTCTTTGCACCTTTGCATCCTCCTCTTGCATCATTTTCTTCTCGCTTTGCCTTCCATTCCTTCATTGAATTTTGAGATGTTTGAAGGGTGATAAATGAGTTCGATCTTCATGGTTCGGCTTTACATATACGATATTGAAGCTACCGAGAGATATCTGGCATAAGCAGCCAAGAAATACGCCACACTTGGCATAAGTGATATTAAAGAAGCGCCGAGCAACGATTGGCATTATTGACATGA